>MNCL01000263.1:40165-125639 GCA_001932985.1 Proctacanthus coquilletti
CCCCCCCCCCCCCCCCCCCCTTCTTTCCTGTTCCTTTTTACCTTTTCTTAACCATCGAACTCAAACATTTTATATTCTTTTTTGTTTTTTTTTGGTCTTTTTCATGTTGTTGATGCAGAGATATTTTTGAACAGGTAAAAATCGAGTTCCAGGTGTAAATTTTCTCTTATCAATTCGACATTAATTTTAATTTATCTAAATTAGAGCAGTATATCGCGACCAGGACGATAGTGACTATGGTGAGATTTTATTTTGTTTTATTTTTCTTTTTTTATTTTTTTTTATTGTCGATTTAAAAACCGGTCACCTGCCCGGACTCAAATGACAGTGGCCAGGGTAGTCTGTTTGCTGGTATTGATGCGTTGATGCTGGCATATCACAGGCCTAATCCATGGTCTCTTTACTTTCTAATTTATTGGCACACTACAAGATAAAGACCATCGTTTCGGAGCATCTCGAAGTGCTTTCAAAGTCCATAGGGTCTATCGTCCAGGGTCTGGGCGGGAAGAAAATTTTCCGGGATTCCCGTGATCCTTTGCGACACCTTTTTTGAATGTAGCCCAGGTACGTGCCAGTCACGTTTTTTTATTTTATTTTTTTTTTTTTTGCAAATACGAATATAAAATATGTAAAAACGTTTATAGAAACAAAAGTTTTATCACAATAAAGAAATCCTTCCTCCAATTCTGTTCCTTTATCAAAAACAAAAATTAAAAAAAATTAATTCGCCCCGTTTTGGTTTTGTATTCAAAAATGCCGTTCATTTTCAACGACAATGAGAGAAAAAAAACCTTCCTGATGACTATCGAAATCAATTTTACATTTCGCGAATTATTCGATGGATTTTTTTTGCTTTTATAAAGAGTACGCAGTTTTTTTTTGTACCTTTTTTTTTTCATGGGACGAATAAAATATGCGTTGGCTTCGTGCGACCCTCCACCCTCCCCACCCTCCCCCTGGCAATTACTTTTCTACAGTTTAATATACTTTTAATAAATCCACGATGAAAATTCGCACAAAAGTGATGATTTGGTTTGGGGAAAAAGGTTCTAGGCGAAGGGATGAGAGGTGGGTGTTTGTATGGGTTCTCCGAAAGGTCGAATCTGTGATGTACCGGCCGATAAAAGAATTATACCTGCTTCTATTTGAGCTAGTCCCCATCAGATCCTCCCTTGCGGGCCTTATCACAAGTCGTCCAAATTAAAAAAAAAAAACAAAATTAAATAAAATAAAATAAAAAAAAGAAAAGGTAATAATACTACTAAAGGGTGAACGATGGCACATTCTTCTTCACGATTATTAAATTTTTTTCTGCCATTGTTTTTTCATATTTTTTTATTTTTTTAAATTTCCCGGATTCCCTCGTGCATTGTGCCGATTAATTGAATTGTAAAAAAAAAAAACAACAACAACAAAAAACAAAAAACAGAGAGAGGATTTAATTAATAAAATTAATGCACTCATAACACCTTCAATTTGAAAATTAGAACATTTTTAAATTTCAAAAATAAAACAAAATATTACAGTGATTTAATACACCTTTTAAAGTTTAAAAAAAAATTATTAATTAATTATTTTTACAAATGTTTATTTTCTTTTAAATTCGAATTTTCTAAAATATAAATTTTATTAAAATATAATGCTTTATATTTTTCTATTTCTTTAAAATTAGGCTGTAAGAAAAAATAAAATTGAAATTTTATGAAAAATTAAACGTAATTTTCTAAATACTTTCTAGAAACAAAAATATATAAAATTATACTTTAAAATTATCCTAATTTATAAAATTTTTCTTTTACAAATTTTATAATTATTTATTTTACAAAATTTTTCTCGTTAAATTTAAAAATAAATGAAATAAACGTAAAATGAGATAAAAACAAATGTTTGAACAAAATTAATTACATTTTTCTTTGAGTGAATTGCTTTTCTTTTTTTTTAAGAGAAATCCACTAACGACCACAAAATAATGAAATATTTTTTCATTTAATTGCCACAGTCACATTTCAACTCATAATTAATTCAAATTCATTTTTCTGTGGTTTTCTTCGTATTTGATGCATTTTTTTGTTTTTAATTTTATGTGAAAGAAATACAAAAACCTTTTTTTTAATATACTTAATTTAATTTATTGAAGAACAAACATAGAGTATTAAAAAAAGAAAAACGATCGACCAAATTCCTATGATAGTGGACCATAAATGAAAATAAAAATTAACTTTCAATTCCAGATCACTCTCCGCTTCCCGGGTCGAAAAAATAAAAAAATAAAATAAAAATAATAATAATAATAATAACTAAGAGTGCTGGTAGTAATTTGAACCTCATGATCGATATTCGGTAATTTGATTAAAAATCAATTTGCGCTCCTACACCTAAGCCGCGTCTCAAGCAAAATTGACCACCACTCGATGCGACGAGCCCTTGCGATATTTAGGGCTGTAAAGGGTTCGAGGACCCACAGCTGAACCCTACACCCCTTAGACTAGCCCGCCATATATTTGTGGCGCCAAAGGCTTTTTATTTGGGTGGTACCTAAATCAATTCGTCTACACCTTGAAATTTTCTTAAATCTGTTGAATTAGAACCCACAGAACCCTTTCACCCACCCATCCCAGTAGAAACCTTTCTTAGAAACCCACAGAGGGTATGTTGTATTTTAATTAATACCCTATCAATAGATTTCCAGAATTATAATATTAAAAATATTCATAATAGGATTAATATTAGTGTAAAAAGAGGTTCTCTCTTTAATTTCAATATTTTACACCCTAGAACCCTTTAAGTGTAACTACCCCTACTCCTAGTAAACGGTGGATGGCCATTGGCCAGAACTGATTTTTCGGTAAAAGCTTTCTGATGGAACAGACAGACTTCGTCTGACCACCTTCAGGACGATGCGGCTTTTCAAATGCACTCTGCTGTTAGATGTGGATTTATCATTTAATTAATTATTCGATCAGAGTCTAGCTAAAACGGTCTATTGAATTTATTTAGAATGGTACCCGAAACAGAGACTTTCTTGAAAGTGAAATTTTTATATCTAATTGATTTTATTTTTTCCGAATTAATTTAAATTTTATCATTATAATTAAGATTATTTTATTTTATATTTAATTATATAATTATAAAATTATAAATAATAACAATTAAATGTATGGAATATTTAATGCATGAGTCTAACTCACTTTTGATCGGATTTTTCTTATTTTGTTGCGTAATGAATTTCATCCGAGTGTATTTAATCTATTTAATTAAAAAAATTATAGGATATTTTAACATGTTGAGGAAAATTTAGATAGATAAAAAAAAAAGATCAAATTATAAAATAAACAACGATTAAATAAAAATGAATAGAAACCGTTAAATTTTTACTTAATTATTTCAATCCCCTTCGTTTGCTTTTAGAGAAAAAAAAAAAAGAAAATCCTAGTCCTTCGCAGTATTTTCTTTAAAAATATTTTCGTTTTTAATTTAAATTATTTTTGTAAGAGAAAAGTTACAAATACCAAAAAAAAAAGATCGAAAACACTACTTATTTTAGTTCCTTATCATTCTTGTTCTTTTCTTCGTATTTCTTCTTCTTTTTTTTAATTGTAATCTTCTAATTTTCCTCCTTACCTTGAATCGCTACCCTGACCGTCTCAAACGAGAAAATTACAAAAGAGCCCAATATACACTGAAATTTCCCATATTTCTTTTCGTCCTTGCCCTTAACCGACCGTTGATCCCCCCACCCCCCCCGGCGACCACACCATGTACCATGCAAAAAAGACAAAAAAAAAAAAAATTAGGACATGAATAGCGAACCGCAACGACAATAGCCGCCCATCTACACATATAAAATGCATTAAGGACCCCACCGCCCCCCACCTCTCCCAAAATAAGTGATTGTAGTAACTTCTTTGTTCCCACCATCGGTCCTCTACCCCCCTCCCCACCCCGTCGTTCAATTACTTGACACTATATCCAGGCGGATTGGTAGTCGAGAAATCTCGTTCACCGATCGGACACAAAGACGAACTCTTAAGGCGTTAATAACCGCTTTTAGTATGATTAATGAACTTTTTTGTGGCCCTATATCTTGCCCCCCCCCCCCCCTCCATCCCTTTCCTCACTTAAATTTCTAGCAAAGCTACCGTCCACCAATGTCAATACCTTTGTGAAGTGGGTGGGGGGGGGGGGGGGCCGAGAAGGAGCGTCTCCTTTTCTTTTCTTTAATTTGAAACAGCTTACCAGTAAATCAATTGCTGACCTCACGACGTATCCCCTCCCCCTCATTCTCGCCAATCATTGACACTAATTTCTCACCTTTTCAGTTAGATTTTAACAATTTTTTTTCTGGGTAAGGGGTGGGGAAGGGCGAAGAAGAGGGGATGAGAAAAATGAAATTTTTATAGAATTTAATCTTAAAATTCTTCATAATTACTTCAAGATATTAAAACGAATCATTGTCGATAAAATGCTTAAGAATGTGATATAACGGTACATTATATATAATAATTATTATGTAAATTCGTATTTAAAAAAAAGAAAAAAGAAAAAATCAAGATAACCCCAGGTATTTTAAGTAATTTTCCTTGCTTTTTCTTTTCTTTATAAAAGAAAAAAAAAAGATTAGTTATATTTTAGATTTTATTGTAATATAATTTATAAATATAAAATATAATTAGTGAATATTTAAAAAAGTCAACATTTTTATGAAAACAGAAAATCCACGGGTGAATTCTACCCCGTGAGCTGATAAAGGGTTAAAATTACTAAAAAAAAAACGACAGTTTTCGCCTGTTTCGAGAATGAATTGATGTTTTTGAAGGTGTTCAACACTTTTTATTTTATTTTATTTATTTATTTATTTTTTTTGTATAAATATATTTGATTGAAAGAATTATTTTATCCCAATGCAATTCTTTACCCCTGTTGCTTGGGTATTTGGACTGCAATCGCCGCGGGTGTGGGCAGGGGTGGGGAGCGGAGGAGAAGTGCGTATAGGCTGGAGTGGCGAGATGCATTGTGCTCCGGCAGCTGCCGATAGAAGTGGGTAACCACTGTAAATAATTTTATAGGTCGCTAGTAGGCCCCTTGTAATTCAACAAACAACGCCCTCAATTCTCTATAGGGTTTTACGCTATTTATTTATTTATTTTTTTTTAATTCTTCTTCCTCTTATTTCCTTCCCAATTTTTATTATTTTTTTTTTTCCTTTTTTTTAGCCGAAGAAGGTAGGCTACTCTTTTTTGACACCCATATACAAGGGGATATCTCTAGCTCAAGGTAGGCCGACTTTTACACAAACATGCTACCAACTCAGTGGTTTGTACCATCACGCCCCCACCCCCTACCATGCCTCCAATCATTATCCACGCGTACGTAGTACCAAGATCTCCTTGCACTTTAAAGTATAAAAAAAAAAAACAAAAAACAAGAAAAAAAACATCAAGCAAGCAAACTTTTTTCCATATTTTACTTCGTTTATTTCTAAGAATATGCTAATGATGGGGAGTAGAAGAAAAAGCGAGAGTGCGTATATACGTGTACATACAAGTAAAAAAACAAAAAAAAAATTGTAAAGACGCACCGTGGTGCGCGGCGAAAGGTTCTTAAGGTTCTTATGCACTATACGCATGCAGGCGAAGCCCTACATAATTTGTTATAAAAGGGACCTAAATGGAAAAGAAAAATATCCACCTCTTACCGATGTGCGTAAATATAAAAAAACAAAAAAAAAAAGAAACCAGGGAGTTTCCCTGAAAGGGGTTAAATTCCTTGTTTTTTTTTTTTTTTTTTGTATACGGAGATATACTGGTGGCTGCACCGTCTCGGTGACTGGAGGTGAGGCCCCATTTTCAGCTTTAGTATCAAACAACCCACCACCCCAATTCCTTAACCCTATCAAGTCGTAATATAAAACATGGTCCCCCAGTATACTGATTAGAAAGATGCGTACGCGTACATTGATGTATTTAAAAATTTACTTTGACGCAAAAAAAAAAATGAGTATGTATCATCATCACTCGTTTCTCCCCACCATGAAATGTTTCTAATATTTTCTAGTATCTCTTCTTTTTCTTTTTTTTTTTTTTGCCTTCTATATACAACGAATTACGATAATAAATGTGTCTACTATTTCAAAAGATACTTCCGTCAGGCTTTCATAAAATCATACCATACAAAATTTGTTAAAGCTAGCCCATATCTTCTACATATGAGGTAAAATTTACCCCCCCCCCCCCCCCCTTAATTTTTACATTCCTACTAAATATTCGATAGATTATTTTACTAAATATTTCGATTTAATGATATTATTGAAAAATTAAACGTTAAAAGCAGCTGGAGTTGAAATTCATTGAGTCACTAGGAAATTCTACAAGTGAAGGATTCAACTCAGTATAAGTTTACTATTGACTTCTTTTTTTCTATTTTCCATTATTTTCACCATAATTATCTACAAAAGAGAAGATTTTAATATTTTCCTTATTTAATTTTATTAATATTTTACCCTTTTATTTTATTTTATTTCATTCCTTTAATCGTTATTTCACAGTACCCCCTCCATCACCCAACGGAACCTAATCAAAATATAAGTATAAGCTGAAAAACTTGTTGAAGGGACAAAATTATATCCCGGCCTTAAAATGAACCCTATGCTGTCAAAAACATGAACCTTAACGAATAACCCCAAATCTCCACATCCGACTTAATCGCTCCACACACCCATCACCGTGAGGTACAATCTAGATCATCGTCGTCGCGAGTAAAAAAAGACAAAAAAAAAAAAAGTTCATTGTAACATACTAGAAAAAGAGAATACAAAGAAAATAAAAAATAAAATTCACATGGAATAGGATCAAAGAGTTTTTTGAGAATACCAAAGATGGAATCTCTGCCAGCATCCATTTAACGTACCAATCGCAACCGTTACACGTTTAGGTACTGACCAGTCTTTAATTTAACGTTGTAAACACCCTGCCACCCTGTCTTTTTTTTTTTTGTTTTACCTGGTCTATCCACTTTTCGAGAGGGTAACAGTACCAGCCCCAACTCTGTTCAATTTTAATTTTAATTTCTTTTTTTTCACACTTTTACAACAACATAAAAAATAGATTCTTCTGTATAAAAGATGCTAAATTTAATAAAGTTTCATTAAAGATATTATAAAAATAGGAAATAAGAAAAAGTAATTAACCAGCAATGTGCACTATACGACAATTTACTGAGGAGGGGTATTATTTTAAGGGGTAAAATACCGGACAAATTTAAACTCACAATCATAACTAATTAATCAAAATCCTTGCAATTACACTAGTTATAATAAATTACTGTATTTAATTAAAGTTACATTAATTGGCATGTATTAAGTTATATACTAAAATTTTTCTACAGCAGCCCCTCTCCCATTCCCATAACATAACCATTTTGCGCCTAATGATATGCAATTTTGTAAAATTACAAGAAAAAGCGATTTGATTTTAATTATAATTTTTCTTGTTTCTGTTTTTTGTTCTGTTGTTTTTTTTTTTTGTTTTTTTTGTATCGGATTTCTTTCACAATTGTCTTTTCTGTTATTTTTTTTGTTATTTTAGTCTCGTGTGAGCATTCCATTTTGATGGCTCGTTGTTGAGACTGTCTATCGTCTGATTGTTGAAATGGGTAAAAGTTTGGGAGGGGACAGTCTGAATATTCACATATATCCCTCCCCCCAACCCCCATCTATCCTATGCGATATCTCCAGCCGCATAGCAAGAATTTTTATTCGCATTGAAAGTTTGCAGATGAATTCTGGATTTGAACGATTGTTCAAATGTTAAACCTTCCCCCCCCCCCCCCCCCCCCCCCCCCATAGTGCAGTAGACATGTGTGACCGACCACCATGCAAATAGCTAGGAAGTAGTTAGACGGACGCTTTGGTCACTATTTTCGAATCAATCAAACTTTTGGCCAGCAAACGATTGATAGACATTTTAGCCAGTATTTGGGGTTGATGTGAATGTGGATTGGTCGAAATCATCCAATGAAGACTTCAAACCACCATTCCCACCATCAAATACTGTGTTTTCAGAATAGTGTACTATAGCTCAGCATCACAGAATTTTGGATCGTTTTTGTACACTAAACGAAAATTTTATTATGTAAAACTAGGATTTACAGAAAACAAGGGGATTAGAGGATAGAAAGAGTCGTAGAGGATGGGCGCGTGGGAGGAGGGGGGGTTAGAGTAACATCCACAATGGGTTTGAAGCAAATATTTAGATTTTGGCCAATTCGCACTTTCTAACGTATGTTGGGTCTACTACTAGCTAACTCTATAACTTTTGTATTCTCTTCAACCCTTTGGAGGGTATAACCCTTCCCCCCCAACCCACCACCATTCCTTTCCACCACTACTGCTCCTCTCCACATCGAAAATCGGGTATAGTGGATTTCTACGGCATGTCATGAAATTTAAAAGCAAACAACGCGAGAATTGCAAATCCGATCATGTAAAATTTTCCATGGTGTCTAGAAAATCATCATACCCCTTCCACCATTACCGTCATCCCCTCAGCCTAGAATTTAAGGATAATTTGTTTGTATTATAAAATATGAAGAGAAAAAAAAATTATTTATTTTTTTTTTAAGAAAAATCAAAATATTAAACTTATAATCATCATTTAATCGAAATATATTTTTTTAAAGAAATTATATAAATAATTTTTATAAAAAATTTATCCAACATTCCTAACAATTCTGTTATTATAAAAAATAAAATAAAATAAAATAAAACATGAAAGAAAAAATTATTATTTGCATTATAATCTGAAAACAATTGAATTAATTCAAATTTTAAACAATTTCAAAATACTTTATTCATTTTAAATACGAACTAAATGAATTTTCTGTGCATTTTAATTATTTAATTTAAATTTTTATTTATTTAATAACGAATCTTGGAATTTTTTTCAATTTAATTAAAATTAATTAATATATTAATTAATTTGTTAAATAATACATATACTAAAATTATTTTTAAATTAAATATTAAAATAGTTTTATCAATTAATTATTGTAAGAAATATAAATCGAAGTATATAAGAACGTTTGCTTCTGTTTTTCGTCTTTTGTTTTGTTTTGTTTTTTTTTTTTGTTTTCTAAATAAACAAATAATTTAATTTTGATTTTTCTTTTTTTTTTTTTAAATTTTCTCTTTTACTTTAATGTACAATCAAACTATTCGATTTAAAAAGAAAAAATGAAACCTTTTTTAATTATAATTTAACTTTAACGGATTTAACGGATTTCTATATGAGGTTTTATTTGATTTGCCGTAATACCGGAAATGTCAGTTGGTGTATGACGTTTTTCAAAACCCATAATAACGGTCACTAATCGTAATATTGTTATAATTACAATAATTCATATTTTGTCCGGTACCTGGTCGAGATGGATATCAAATAAAAAGTTTTAACCAGATAATTCCGATTCTGATTATTGTTCAAATTATTATTATTTTTTTTTTTTACAAAACAATTTTTCTTTTCCTTTTGTTATTATATTCCACATTTATGACATGATTTTAATTTAAAATTTAATTTCTATAAAAATATGATCATAAAATAAAAGACGTCCTGTCTGCGAAATTAGGTGAGATAATAATGCTGGGAAAAAAGGACACTGAGCTCGATAGTTGAGCATGTATTAATGGATTTTTTATGGTCATGTTGTGTCGACACAGACTACACTTCAAACTTTTGTCTGTGGAATGTCGTAGGGCGCAAGTTATGATCCCCTTTTATTTCGACAAGAGAGAGGGAGAGAGAGAGAGAAAGAGAGAGAGCAGAGAAATTTAGCTGTAGCAGTTAGCTCCAAAAAACAAAAAAAAAAGGCAAACAAACAACAACACCAACAACAACACCAACGACAACAACAACAACAACAACAACACCAACAACAACAACAACAACAACAACAACAAAAACCAAAAACAAGAGAACCGAATAACAAACATAGGGACAAAGATGAGACCAGGTAGACGAAGTAGGTAGTAGTGAACCAGCATGGTCTAATGCTGCATATACTCGGAAACTAGATACAAACAGAAAGATACCTGGTCGAAATTTCTACCTGTGTTTTTATAATTTTCATCTCTTCAAATTCTTACAGAATTGTAATCATATCAGCAATGATAGCACCCGGCTAATTGATAAAAATACATCTATAGATGTTTTGTTTTGTTTATTGTAAAGACGATAATTTAAAAGATGCGTGAAGAAAAATAAGTAAAACATGCAATTGTAAGAGATTCATGGAGTCTGCGCCTAAAATCTAAATCCACACCGACCGGTCTGGCCAACCATTCCGTAGTTACTCCTTCCGCCAAAAGTATAAGAAAAAAAAAATAAACAAAAAAACAAAAAAAAAAAAAACAGAAATTGTATTTATAACATTATTTACAAAAAAAAAAATAAATAAAAATAATAAATAGATTTTAGTGTACTACTAGCAAAAATTATCGTTAAAATTCAAACTATAAATTTCTAGGTAATCGAAATTTTTTTCTGTACTACTTTTAAAAATAGTCTCATTTTTTCTAAAAATTCTGTTAAAAAAAAAAAAAAAAAAAAACAAATAATTATACTATACTACTAGTAGTAATTTTCGTATTAGGCATAGATACTACAAGGAGCTCAATGGATTAACCGAGTAACTAAAATTTGCTCATAATATTCTTGGAAACGTGTGTTCGTGACGCCCTGGAGAATGTTAGCCAGATATTTCTACTCTTAGTTGATTGGTTAGAATATGATAGTGAGTACCTTGAGAGCCAGAAAATCCAGAAAGACCATGCTGACTGATCGTTATTGTGTGAGAAATATGCTCAGAGTAATCGAAACATCTACATATATCCTAGAATGTAGGGAATTTTAAGTTTTTTCAAACTGGTTTTACACGTTACTCCATATACACAGTGTCTAATACCATTACCGTACTAACTTCTCCATGAGCACTTTACAGACGGGGGAACAGAATGTGTAGATACAACGATATAATATAGAAATTTATAAAAAAAAATAAAACAAAAAAATAATAATAATAATAAAACGTATAGGCTATAAATTGAAATTCTCTTATGAGATGAATGAGTATAGGCTATTTTCGGTCAGATATGGGATCCATAACGAGGAATATCTTATTCGTAATACCTGCTAACTGGAAGTTATAAAATTTTTTATTATTATTATTATTATTATTATTTTATTTTTTTATTTTTTTTAAATAGTTAATGATTATATAAATATTATATTTAAATATAATGAATAAAATATTTCTTGAATACCTCTATAGGTCCTATCCTATGATACTAAAGGGGAGAAAGATTTCTGTTTGGATATGTTGGTCGTCGTCCATTGGGCTTAGTTCCCATTATGCTATGAGATTCTTTCATTGTATATGAGGTCTTTATGAGAAGACGCACAAGTTTGAGTCTCTTTTCTGGTCTCGTACTCTGGATAATTCTGTTGGTTGGCATCAAGAAAATTCAACGATTTTTGAGTCAGATGTGATTGAGACACCGGGACGTGCGGGTTGTGTGCTGTCTGTCGTGTTTTTTTTAAAATTTTTTTGTTGAAAGAGAAGGGAAATAAAAAGAAATTTTTTTATATATATAAATATATAAAAGATTTAAAAGACGTTATTAGTAAAAATTTTGAAAAAAAAATAAAAAATAAAAAATAAAAAATAAAAATAAATAATATATTATAAATAATAATAAAAAGTGAAGAGATTTTTTTTTTCTTTTCAAATTATATATATATATAAATTTTTTTTTTTGAAATAATTTTTTTTTTATCGTCCATCATAAAAAAAAACCAAAATAAAAATAAAAAAAAAAAAACGAGAAACAAACAAATAATAAAAGTGGTGTACAACAAAAAAAAATAAAATTTGGTTTATTATATTTTTTTATTTGTTTTCTTTTTTTTTGCTTGAATTAAAAATAGTTCGGCGGTATTTTTTTTCTATATTTTCGCCCTGTTTATGCTCCCCTTCCAAACTTTCTTCTAAATCAGCTGAACATTTCGAACATTTTGTGTGTAGGAAAAAACAGAAAAACCATCCTAAAAGAGAAGAAAAAAAAACTATTCGGTGAAAGGAAGGTATTCTTTAAATAGTGTGGCCTAAACCGGAAAAATAAAATATAAAACGAATAACTATAAAACTTTGATCCTGATCTAGAACGCTAGCTCAAGTGTTTAGTATAAGCCCTTTCTGTGGATTGTTGTTACGTTTTTTTTTTGCTTATTCGGAGAGAACTTTTCAGTTTTTTTTTTTTGTTGTTTGGAAAAACCATCGAGAAATAAACTTACAAGAAAAAGAGTAAAAATCTTTAAATCTGAAATTGACGAGAAAATCTCGAAATGTTTACGGACATTTGCCACCACCGACGATACCTGGGAAAAGACACTTACCGGAAATAGCTTTTGATTTATTCCCTGTATTTTTTTTTTTTTGTTCGGGAAAATAGGAGTTGTTTCACGTATTCCCTTTTCCAGAACGGGGTGGGGGACAACGATTTTCTTATTATTGTGTAAAGAAAACGTGAAATGCTGTGAGGTGTTTTTGTTGTGATCTCGTTAAAGTGATACCGCTGTTGTGTCGTCGTTTTTACCGACACCGTCGTTACCGTTGCCGCTGTCGTGTCGTTTTCGTGTCAATCATCGTCCTGGAATAATTTTCCACAAAAAGAGAAAAAAAGAAAAACCAAAAGGAAAAAAAAAATCTATACAGACCCCAATTAGACATTTTTATTCTATTGCAAAGCGCCCTAAAAGTGTTATAAATCGTTTTTTTTTTTTGTTTTTAAGGGGAGTTAAAAAAGAACAAAACAAATTTCAAATATGTGAATTGTATTGTTTTAAAAACTAAAACAAAAAAACAACATTCGAAAAGGCTGCTTAATGCTAGAAAAGGTAAAAAAAGTGTTTCGAACAGTTTGTCGTAAGACCCAGTATAACAGTTTTATATTCCAAACAAATAGCGCCTCTAAAACTGTTATACGCAGGAAGTGGAATTTGTGAGTGTTCTATGCACAATTAATTGCAAGCCCCGTTCGTTCCTTGATTCATTTTGTGTTATACTCAGGTTTTGGATATCCTGATAAACCGCTATTTCTCCTTTTGATGCAGTTATTTCGAAAAAAAAAAAACAAATAACAAGCCAAATCTCAATTAAAATAAAACAGGAGCCTTCGAACAGTTCTGTTCATGTAGTGGTGGTTATCCTAGAATAAGTGTGCAAGTGTATCGTTTCTAGGATACCGAAATGTAACATAACTTAAAAAAAAAAAAACAATATATTTATAACACAAATACATACATAAAAAAAAACTGGAAAATTCTGTGCTTAGCGAAAAAAAGAAAACAGGAATTGGTCCAGTTTATTTTGAATTTTACTAGACGAAAAAGAAAGTGTTCGAATTTTAACTAACGGACAAACCAACAACAACCGTTATAGAACAGTTATAAGACTATTAAAAGTATTTATGGCGAATTTCGTAAATAATAACACAATAACAAATGTTCTAGGAATATCCTTGCTTCTAACGGGGAAATTCTATCCTTTTGTGTGTAGTGGTTGTCGCGAACACACCCCCGCAAACAGGTGTATTTCTGTATATACGGCCGTAACAGGACTCGATTTGTGAATGTGTACAGTGAAGGGACGTGTAATACAATCATAGATCTAGGATTTCTTGTATACGGCTGTGTGTGTATCCTGCTCCCATTTCAACATAACTTGCTGCTTCTGTGCCTATCGTTCGTGTTTTGTGTGTGTTTTGTCTCTGTATTGGTTTTTTTTTTTAAATTCTTTTTTGCCTGTGTGGTAGTGTATAACACAATTTTCTCCCGTTCGGTGCTATTATCCTTAAAGAACGAAAAAGATAAAAAAAACAAAAAAAATGTGCGTAACGTAACATGGTGGAGGGGGAAATGAAATAGAAACACGAAAATCATAGCAGAGAGAAAAGGATAAATAATAACGGTCTAAAGAAAATATAAAGTATGAAAATTTCTTAAAAAAAAAAAAGAAAATAGAAATTGTGCGAAAGGTACAGGAATAACGTATCCTTATGAGTACACGCTCATCTGCCTCTCTCTCATTAGCTCTTGCTCTCTACCAACGTGCGTATGTGTAGGTTTTTAAAAAGGAAAATTTCGTTCGCACCACTTAATACATAGACCCTTGTATTTCCTCGTTTTACTTCGCTTTTTTCCTCTATTTTTCGATTCAGCAAGTTTATTATACAAAATATACACGGCGAAAAAGTGCACCAGTCAAATGCAGTGGCCATCGGACAATTAATATTCAATCAAAACTGAAATGTGCGACTGAATCGTTATACGCGTGTTCCGTTTAACTATACTTAACTACATTTTTTTTAGTTGTTTGTTTTTTTTCTTTTTTTTTATTTTATTTTGAAAAGAGGAATAATCGAATTTTTCCTGAGAAGTAATTTTTAGTTGTTGCTGTTTTTTTTTCGGCAATTGCTCAGGTGGTGTTTTTTTTTTTTCTTCAACAACAACAACAACAACAACAACAACAACAACCTACTTTTGTACAGTTTAGACCCTTCCCCCACTCGCGCTATCCCATCACGTACTAAAAAAAAAAAAAAATTCGAGTGAATTTCGAGCGGAAAAGAAAATAATAGTAGTTAATTGAATTTGTTTTTTTTTTTTTTCGTGGATAATAAAGAAATAAACCTTGATGCAAGTGTGACAAAAAAAGGTGATAATAATTTCTAATCCTCGAAATAAATCCTATTATTAGATAGTTAGTTTTTTTTTTCTTTACAACACAAAATATAAAGAATTTTATAAGAGTTACAATAAAGGCATGCAACCCTATACACTACACTTAACGGCACATGTATAACAAGTATAACAGTGGAGCGGTCCGATTTTGAGGGAATTTTCAAAAAAATTATAACAGTTTGTGTTTTTTTTTCTCAATTTAATTTTTATTTAAAACAAGTGATATAATTTAATAATTAATACAAATATATAAAAAAAATTAGGATAATAGTTTAAAAAGAAAAAAAGTGAAGTGCAAGAAAATAGTGATCGTATATAATCATTTATAATTTTTCATTTTTTTTTTCAAAAATCGTGTTGTTTGTTCTTTTCTTGTAAAAATAATAAAGAAAGAAGCAAAAAATTGTTTTGTTCTGTTTAAAATCGCTTAATTGCAATAATTAGTTTGAAATTTATTCATTTTTTTTTTTGTCTTCACTTGTTCAAGTTATTTATTTATTTTTAAAACTGGAGAAGCGACACATCAGACCGACGTGTAAGTTTATTTATATTTTTATTTTTGTTTTGTTTGTTTGCTTTTTAATAATAATACGATATTTATGGTTTTTTTTTTCGATAAATGTATTCTATAATAATCTGCTATTCTATCCTGTATGTAATTTTAAAGGGAAATAAACAAAGAAATTAAAACACTTAAAATATTTTCCTGCACTTCTTCTATAAACTTTTAATTATAATATTTTATAAATTATTTAATTTTGCTTTTATTTGTATAATTTTAAAATTTTTCATATCAAAATTCTATAAATTTTCTTTTGTTGTTTTTTATTTTTTCGGATGATTCAAATAAATCTGATGAGGCTCCATTTAAGAAAAAGGAAAAATAGAAAACTTAATAATATTATTAAAAAAAAAAATCAAAAAAAAACCGCCTTCGAAATAAAAAAAAGAATAATAATAATAATAATAATAGTAATAAGATTTTATCTAACAAAATCCTTTTCTTTTTTCTTTTCTATCTGATCAACTTTAAAATCGCGGATTTCAACAATAAACGGATCTACATCATCTTGGAAATATGAAACATAAAAACAAAACAAAAAACAAAAAAACAAAAATCTAAATAATACAAATTAAATAATGATATTGGACAATTAATTAATAAAAATAAAAAATAAAAATATAAACAGTAATTATGTCTGGAGGAAGTACTAAACGACCCCCACCACCACGTTTATGTGGTTTACCTGGATTTAAAGCGACATCATGCCTGACCGTTGTTATGTTAGTTTGCCTTGAAACCGTTCTTCTGTCGACAGTATCAAATTGTGCCAAGACGTTCTATATGCATTGGAATACCTCAAATAGCATGTAAGTAATCGTTTAAATCTAAAAATTATTCTTTAAACTTATTTAATTAACAAAATCTATTGTAGAAATCACTCATACATTTATACCAGTAATTTAGGGTATTATTATTATTATTATAATTTTTTTTTTTCTTATTCTTTTACTATTGTTTATACAAAGTCATTGATGTCTTTCTTTTGAAAAGAAATAAAAATATAAAATTAATTTTATTAGATATAAAATTTTAAAAGAAATTTTTAAAAATTTTCACATCAATCAAACCTTCTCTGTTTTAATTAATTTATTTATTTTTTTTAGTACAATTATTAACCGTTGTAATGATGTTATTTAAATTTCCCCAATTTCACGTTTGATATAATTTCTTATATTAAATAAAAATAAAAAAAAAAGATGCCGGGGGTCTCTACATTAATCAAAAATTGTTCTGACAGGTATTTTTTTTTTTTTATTTCTTCTTCAAAACATGGACAAAGAGATTTTATGGATCTTGAATTTATTTTCTTTTTTAAAATTTCTTAAAGGGAAAACAATTTTGTTTTTACACTTTTCGTAAAATATTTTATTTTTACACTTTGTTGAAAAGAAAAGAAAAAATCTGTAAGTTTGAATTAAAAATATAAAATGTGTTATAATTTTGTGTTTTTTTTTTTTTTTTTTTAAAGAAAAATCCCTATTTTTATATTTCTTTACGCTTTTATAATCACATGAAGAAAAATTGTCCTCAAATCAGTGTCCAAGAAATATTACTATACTTTAATTACTATTTTTTTACTACTTTCTCATACATCAGAAATTAATTCTTGGCAAATGATGAAGAAATGTATTGTAATTTAATTACAACAAGAAAGAGATTTTGTCATATATTCATATATAATGTTATATAATTAATAAAAATACAGGTAACGCTTCTACGATATATTTTCGGTCTTACACGATAAAAAAAATTGCGGAAACCCTCGTATAACACGGCAACCTACAACACGATTTCATTCTAACACGGTAAAAAAATGGCAGAATTCCTCGTATGTTCGTCTATTTAACGTTTTTATATTTAAATTAAGAATTTTAAACTACGTACTATGGACGCATAAGTTGCAAAACTTATGCGTATCAGGAAATTTGTAGATTTTTTAAGGCATGCAGAAAACGCAAACGATGAAAAGGATATCACTCAACGCTTACGTTCGCTCGCACCAAACAATTGCTAGGGAAAAAAATGTCGGAGTTTAAAGTTTTGTTATAATACGTCTGTTAATATTTTTAATAAAAACAAATTTGCTTGAATGGATTTGAAAAAGAAGCATTTGCTTTCAATAAGTTTTCGAAAGCCAAACCCCTTTTTTGTACTTGGTCTGGATCTCATATAACACGGATTCATACAACACGGCATTTTCTAGGAATCTCTCTACCGTGTTATAAGATGAACCCAAGCCCCCTTTTTGTACTTGCTCTGGATCTCATATAACACGGATTCATACAACACGGCACTTTCTAGGAATCTCTCTACCGTGTTATAAGATGAACCCAAGCGCCCTTTTTGTACTTGCTCTGGGTCTCATGTTCAATTAACAGTGAGACTACTAAGAATATTGTTTAGTTATTTATTTATTTTTTTTTATTTTTTTCGTACTCTCATAATCATATCGCTCTAAAAAGTGCTGTATCATAAGAAAGATATAAGAGAAATATCTTCGTGCACGACTATCTTTTGTTTGTCGGTTTATTCATCATCGTTTTATGTTTTCCTATTCATTCTTTTTTTCATTTTTTATTCCACCTATTTCAATTCGTTCTTGTTCATCTCAAACAAAATAATAAATGGATCAAAGTTTTCTTTGAAAAGAATTTCTTCTCTCTATACTCTACATAGAGTTATTTTTTATTTTTTTTTTTTTTTATATATTATTATTATTATTTGAAAAGAAAAAAAAATATATTGTTGCTAGCTCATTCTGAACGATCTAAAGGTAAACATGAAATAGGCTTAATTATTTATGAGCTTCAAAGTGATTTTTCTTTCTTTTTTTTTTTTTTTTGATTTATTGGTAATGCGATCTTCTAATGATGCTAAGAAATCTCTATAAGAATTGATGATCGTGTGATTTTCTTAACTATTATTTTCTCACCGTCCTTTGAGTCTTATTTATTCTTTTTTTTTATTTTTTGTTCTTTGTTTCATTATCAAAAGTGTTTTGTTAAAAAATTCTATAGTTATATTCAGATTATTTAAAATTATATGCAAAATGAAACAAAAAAACGATAAAAAATCATTTTATAAGAATATAATTCAATTGGACAATTCGATTCAATTAAAATAACTTGATATAATTAAAAATTTTAAACTTATAACACACAAAAAAAAAAAGAGAAAAGAATACAGAAAACACAATTGCAGAAAATTGTATTAAGTGGGAATCGAACCCATAACCTTTTGAGTATTGAACAGGTTGCACTCTCTTTGATCTATTCCAATTAACATTTTAATATTATGAAGTATTATTAGCAACAAATTTTCCATTTTTAATATCATTAATTCCATTCACAGAAAAGTACAACAAAAAAAAAAAAAGTCAATAAAAAAATTCAATTAGAGCATATCTGCAACCTTTTATTTTACTTTCTTTAAATAATAGACAAGAAGAATAAGAAAAACAAAAAAAAAATCAATTATAATCATTTGGATGCAAAAAATTCATTTAATTAAACTATGCTTTGACGGTTTGTTTTATTTTCCCTTTTTTCACGCTTATTTTGCAGGCGTGTTTTCTTTCTTGAAAGAAAAATAAAAACACTCCAAAAAAAAGAATAGAAAAAAGATTTACATATAAAAAGGGCCGACTCAAAAAGCCAGACTGAAATTTCTTATAATCTTCTTACCCACATGAAAATTTATTTCATGTTTCTTTCAACAAAAGATTTATTAGTTGCTTTTTTTTTTTTCTTGGATACTCTAAAAGACGGGGGAGCACGTTTCTTTTATTGCTGTGATTTTATTTTCTTATAAGTTCTAGATTCTAGTTAATATTCTTGTCGTCGCTTGAGCCACACCTTTTTCAAATATTCCCTCTTTTGGGTTTCTCTGGGAATTTTCTTTTGTATTTCGTTTTTTTTTTTCTTTGCAAAAACAAAAATATACACCTAAGACTCTTTTTACGCGAATTTTTTTAACGCGATTTCGAAGTTACACGAATTGAGATATGAAAAATAATTTGCTTTTATGCGACCAAATTAAAATCAAAATATAAGAAAATTTTTAAAATAGAAATGAATGTAGTTCTTTTTACGCAAATTTTATTTACGCGTATTTTTTTTTTTTTTGGAACACGTTTACCGCGTAAAAAGAGATTTAGATGTAAATATGTATAAATATATGTCTTTAAATGTTAAAAGAACAATAGGTACAATGTAGAAAGACGCGCTTAGTAATATTAACAATAAATAAGAAAAAATAAAAATAAAAACAAAAGATTAAGACTGAAAACTGAAGAACGTGCTAACAACGATGGGGTACACACTTGCGAATATTTAAATGTAGCTTTTGAAGATCGTTTGAAGATCGCCGACAGATGCACGTGCAGTTGAGCCATCTAGAAAAATGATTCAACATAAATCTAACTCTTTTACACCAAAAGAAGAAAAAAAGAAAAAAAAAACAAAAGCACCGAACATCTTTTGGCTAGAATTTCTTGATAATTCCAAAAATGGTGTGAGCTGGAAATTTTAGCATTTTCGACAGACCACCAATTCATTCTTCTTAATTCTTTTGCAATAAAACTGAGCAGAAATTTAAAAAAGAAATATTTTTTATTTTTTTTTTTTTGTTTTTATTTTTTTTTTTAATCTCGAAAATTTCATACTATTACAAAGGATTTCTGATTTTGGAAGTAGTTTTACAATTTTACAAAATTTTCACAAAAATCATATTTAAAATTAAGACTTTTTCTTGTAATTTCTGGAAAAGATTTAAAAATAAAATTATTAAAAATATCAAAACAAAAGAAAATAAAAAAATAAATATAAAAGAAAAGAAAAAAACATTAAAAGACTTAAAGTTGAAACGAATGGATTCAATTTAAAATTTCGTTCGAATTTTGTTTGAGTTTCTGTTTTTGTTTTGTTTGTTCTTTTTTTTTTGTTTTTGTGACAAAACATTTCATCAATTCTTTACTACGAAATCCTTGAGTCGTCAACTTTTTCCAATTTTCAATCTGACCGTTATTGTACCGTTAGTTAGTTTGTTTTTACAACTTAAAAAAAATAATAATAATAAGAAACGAGGAAAATACAATGTTTGGGACAATTTTAACCAACTCCCTTTCCCAATCCTTCACCCACCGTTCAACAATCCGCCCAATCATCGTCCGATACAATTAGGATTGCCGTGTCTTTTGTTTGTTTGTTTGGCTTTAGTAATTTGCGCCTTGAACGGACGGACGGCGGAACTGAACGGGACTGGTCCAGATTTTTTCAATTGAATTCTCATGAAATTCTTTTGAACCCCCCGCCCCCACAGAAAGAAAGCAAGCCTCGCCTGGCTGAAATTTTTTATATATTTTTGTTGATATTTAGTGTTTTTTTTTATTTTTTTTCTTCATTACAGTCCAAGTTTGAGAAACTTGCAATGCTTGTTTGTATGTGTTTGTGTGTAACCTGTTTTATCTGGCGCCCGTCCCACCCACAAACAGTCGGTATTACCCCCCCCCCCCCCCCCCATCTCTTCCCCTTCGTCGGTATACCCTTTTTTCGACAATTCCTTAGAGAAAAAACAACAGTTACAAAAGAAAAAAAAAAGAACATTAAAACACTAGACGGCGGCGAACGGTACTTTTAACTCTTTGCATATCGTTGGTTAAAAAGTAGGCTGTCAGTCAGTGAGTCAGTCATGCTCTGATTTTGGAGTGGGGGTACGAGAGGGCCTATGAGGTGGAACTTCCGGATCGGCCTGAGTACTCCTTTTTAGATTTTTGTTGCCTTTTTGAAAATTTCTGCTGCTCCGTTTTGTTGTTTTTTTTACAATATTCAACGATACGAAGGATACAGAATTCATGAAATGAAAAAGCAAATGCAGAGGAAAAAACAAAATAATAGGGGGATTATTTTTTCTTATTTTTTCTGTAAAAAACAAAAATCATAAAAATTTTCTGGTGGCCTGAAAGTAGGCTAAAGCGGCTGTAACAGCACAACTAGGCTCCGACGATGAAATATTTTGTGCCGTTGGGAGGAAGGTGGGGGGGGCGTACAGGTAGACATTCAAAGTTTACCTGCGGCCCGATTTAAAATGCATTCGTAAATTACTAGTCGGCGGAGCTTCAATTAGATTTTGAAATAATTCGCTAAATGAACACACTCACGTCGTCCCTTAGCTCTGTAATTTTTTTTTTCTATCCCTCCTCTCCCTTTTGCCCCTGCATCTGTCCGCATCGTCCAATGAAAAGGTTGTGGAAAAGTTGTTGTTTTTTTTTTTTTTTTTAGTAGGGCAGGGGGGCAGGACAGGAATCAAGAGTATTTTTTGAATGTTCTCGAAACACTTTTTAATTGCAGTTTTAAAAAAAATATTTTTTTTTTTTTTTGTAGAACTCTTCCGGGAAAGGGGTGGGGAAAAGGCTCATATGCATAGGCCAACCGCAGTTCAGGGGATGGCCTGGAGGATATAGGAAAGGAAAACTTTTGCAAGTGCTCCAATTTGAACTGAATTTATCTCGAGTGACTGAATCCGCGCCCTCTTTTTTTTATTATTTTGTTTTTTTTTTTGGCGAGCAAAATATAGGCAATGGTAATTGAAGAAGAAGAAGAAGCCAACCCTTGCCACTTAATTAAAAAACGAAGGAAAAGCCCTTTCAGATTTTCTAGTATTATTTTTTATTAAACATATGCAATAATTTTTCAGTTTGTTTCTATTATTCTCTTTTAAATGCAGAAGTTTGTGTATTTGTACGTTTATTACTCAATAATCATGTCTGGTCTAAGTTGATCTGGCCGAAAAAATGTATCTTTTACGTTTTATCCTAGTGCGACATGTTACGCGACACGCAACACATGACACGTGCTAGATAAAACAAAACATACAACACAAAAGACACGATGTTTGTTTTGTTTAAAAAAAAAAATGAAATTTTTTTTCAGTTTTATCTAGTGTATTTCATTTTTTTTTTATGTATTTATTATTTTGTATGTTTTTCTTATTTGGTTAATTGTTATTCTTTTTGTTTCGTTTTGTTTGTCTTGTTTACTAAGAGGAAAAATGGCAATTTTCTTGTTAAATTTTATCGGTTGCGGAATTTCTCGTGACCTGATGAAAGTTTTTCGCTTCTTGTAGAATTCTTTGAAGCGTACAGCGCGACGGCTTCGACACGATCCCACTTACACATACGCAAGGAACATGGTACAAGCTGCGTCTTGGGATTTTCTTACAAGTTGAGCTCGTCGTCTTGAGCTCGCGCTACCGCCGCCAAATGCTCAGAAAATCGAATCCAAGTTGCACAACAAAGGAAAAACCAGTTGACGCCGAAAGGGCACTTTATTTTTACCTTTTATCAGTCTTTTATTTCCATTTAAGTGATATCCGAGTATGCTCCAATCCGTACTCGTATGTGTGAGCAAAGATTTTCTTAAGTTTTTTTTTTTTTTCAAATACAATTAGAAAAATTAGAAGCAAACACAAGTCAAAACAAATAAACAAATTTGAAATTTGCAAATTTAATTCTATTTTATTAATTCCAATGTATTTTATGAATGGCTAAAATATTTCTATATAACAATTTACAAAAATAAAACATAAAAGAATTTAGCACACTGAATAGTCGTTAATTTTCTCTCAAAATAAAAATTCGATTCGAAATAATTGGAAAAAAAAACTTACTATAACAATTTTATTGTTACTCTAAACGATTACGATATTTTTTTTTATTAATTCGCATTTTCAAAAGCAATTTCGTGCAAGAACCACAAAAAAGAAACTAAAAAAAAAAAAGCCTACAGTGTCGGAAAAGGTGCAAGAACCCTTTCTAGAAAATTTTTAGATAGTGTGCATGAAATTCGAGCAATTATCCCATTTATCTGAAACCATTTTACGACTGCCTTAATGGTCTTTAAATTAAAGAAATCCAGGTTATTACCGACCACAGTCGAAAGAGAAGAGAGCAAAAAACAAAAAAAAAACCATCAAACAAAACGAAAGTCTTGCAATTTGCAATCGACAGCCAGGTAGGTTCAGGTAAATGCTTCTAAGGTATGACTATTAGCGTTACTACAAAGGAATTCCACTATTTTCGTTTTTTCCCCAAATTACAGGTAGTTGCCAAACAAAACTCTTCCTGGTACTAATTTAAAGGAATAGGTATCCCGAAATAGAAAAGGAATTGTTTTTAAATCACCATACAATGCTAAAACTCTCATTCCAACTCTGACCCTAAAAAGAAAAAAAAAAATTACAAAATTACGGAGAATGTAGACACAAAAAAAAAAAAACAAGAAAAAATTTAGTAATACCTGCACCAAAATGTGCTTGTAATGAATTTAGAAAAAAAAAAAGGAATAATTCACCTAAATGGAAAATCAATTGACTTTTCATGACTGATTGCAATTTGGGGAAAGTTTTTCAACGGCGTTACCTGTAATTCTTCAAATAGCATTTCACCTTGTTTCAAAACTGTTCATCTAGACTATTTTAGAAGGGGTGGGGCGAATCGGGCCGGAGGTGGGGGTAAAAGTTTTTCTACAGGAGTGGTACAATCCCTGACGGCCAATAAAAAATCATCAATTTGTACGATATTTAAATTCTTGGGGTGGCGTAGAACAAGTTTTGCGTCTTATCAAATTGCCAGGAGGAGGTAGTATTTACCTCTAGAACCACAATCACATCTACCGCCCGCCCCCAACCCAACCCCCACTAACCAAAAAAAAAAAACAAATTTGTTAGGTGTTCGTTCTGTGGAATTCACCGCACTTAAAAATTCCATTTCCTAGTGCAATGATTAGGGATAAGGGTTTAGGGTTCTCATAAGCATAACTATAATTAACAAAAGAACAAAAAATGCATGTGTTTGTACCGTTCTAAAAGGCATTCTATTCAATCGATTTAATTAATTGATTGTTTTATTAAAATCTACAAATTGTCTAGAATTATTTTCAATATTTAAATATTTAATTTTATTGAAAATATTATTGAAAAATTATAAACAAGTGTATGTGAATAAAAAATTTTTATCTTGTTTTAACTGGTATAAATGTGTGAATATAATTAAAAAAAAATATGTATTTTCCTAATATTTTCTATTTTTGTACCACAATAAATTAAATATATTATATTTATTTATTTTTTTTTCATTCTTATTACAAAAACAAAAAAAAAAAAACCATGTTCAATTCTAGGCTCGAATTAAAAACTTAAATAATTCGTATAGGAATATTTTTAAAAAATCTAATAAAATATGACGAATTTAATTCTATATTTAAAATTTTTTTCTATAACTAAAGTAAATTTACACTTTAATTGTTTTGTTTTTTTTTCATATTTTGATTTATTAATTTTGTTTTATTTATTTTTATTTTTTGTTTTATAAATTTATTGCTTTAAATTAAATTAAATTTTAAAAGTAAAATGAGACTGAAAACGTATAAAATGTAATCCAGGAACGTTAGTGCTCGTTTTACTAAATAAAATTAATAATAATAATAATAATAATAATAAATATGGTTATTCGCATGGTACTAATTCTTTAAAATGTGATCTTAGAAATTTTCTTATAAATCAAAATTTTATTTATATTTTTTTATCTACTTAAGGGCTAAATATTTTCGTTCTATTTAATTCTTGATTGTAATTCCATTCTGTTGAATTGATCCAATTATTTTTATTAATGGTATGTAAAAAAAGAAAAAAAAAACCTTCGAAATTTATTTTCCCTGGAAACCTTATCAAAAATTCATCGAAAAACATGAAATAAAATAAAATCATATCAAAACATCGAATAAATATTTTTATTTTTTTATTTTTGTTCCTTCCACTCACTCTTCAAACAGCAGTCAAAGATTAAAGAGGGTGGAAATATCTTAGCAATTTTCTAAAAATAATCATAAATAAGGGAGGAAAACAACTTTTTTTTTTTTTATTTACCAAGAAAATTCATCTAACTAAAAATCTCGAAATTGAATTTAGCCAGTGGCCTTTTGATCCGGTCTCCTTTGGGAACACCCTAAAGAAAGAAAGAAAGAAAAAAAAAAGAGGTTCAGGCCACAATCTGTAACCAGAAATTTTCTATTGTCCCCAAATAGAAAACATTTTCCCTGATATTTTCCCAATAAAAAATTGAAATAATCTAATTGATTAATTCGATTCGGCTGATGGTATGTGATGTAGACTAGAGGGGTAGGGATTGGTTACAAAGAAATTATCTGACTGTACCACTAACTGTCTAATCATGAACTGAATTATTTATTTTTTTTGTAGAAAGAATTTACTATTTATTACTAATTAATTTAAATCAGACTAATTACTAATGCGTATTATTATTATTATAGATAATTAATTTTTTTTTAGATTTTACGTTATTGTACGGAACCCTCACAACGCGAGTAACACTCCCATTTCGAACATTCCTTAGAAACTTTAATATTACTAACATAGAATTAATTAAACCATCTAGTGCCTTAAAAATTCTAACAAAATTGTACTAAATTTAATATTTTCATGAAAAAAAAAAACGAAAACAAATTTTCTTAATGGATATTTAGATAAATTTCAATAATTATTTTTGCGGCAGAGGTGGGCGGGGTTTAAATAAAGAAAAAAAAAAAGAAAAAGATTGATGCCCTAATATCTCGATTACAGGTAGACAATATCGACAGGTATCAATTTCTCTTGGGTATTGCTATTTAATTATTTATTCTTCTGCAACAGTGCACAGCATCCGAGCAGAATACTTAGAGCAGTCCTGCCTGCCTGTTCAACCCCCAATTTCGACCATCCGAATGTTTTCTGAATGGATATTTTTAGTCAAGTCAGTTAGCAATATCACTTAGAATACCTTTTTACCTGAATGCCATACATGACTGCTCTTACCTCCTTGTCCATTAACGTGACATCAGAAAACTTCGAATGTCACTTTAAGTAATTTTCGTTTTGTTGTTGTGCCAGGGATTCCCCGGAATATATTTTTATTTTTGTTTTTATTTTATCCAGATGTCCACGACGGGTAGACATGCACATTATTCATTTATTTCAGTCTATATGCAAATCCGTTCTGGATTTTAACATGCTTTAAAACATATGATAAAGATAGACAGATTATTTTTTATTAGATTTATCTTTTTTTCTTCTCTTACCTCCATCAAAATTGTAAATTGTGTTAAAGTTAAATTTATTTGCCTTGTTTTCAGTTTTGTTATTTACTTTTTTAAAACCAAATTAAATAATTTACATGAAGAAGAAGAAAAAAGTCGGGAAACATCGTGCTTTAGAACATTTTCAAAAAACTTTTCTAAAAAAAAATATTTTCAAAAAAGTAATACAGTTAACCCTTTTATAACACGGTAGAGAGATTCCTAGAAAGTGCCGTGTTGTATGAAACCGTGTTATATGAGACCCAGAGCAAGTACAAAAAGGGGGCTTGGGTTCCTCTTATAACACGGTAGGGAGATTCCTAGAAAGTGCCGTGTTGTATGAATCCGTCTTATATGAAATCCAAAGCAAGTACAAAAAGGGGGCTTGGGTTTCGAAAACTTATTGAAAGCAAATGTTTTTCTTTTTCAAATCCATTCAAGCAAATTTGTTTTTATTAAAAATATTAACAGACGTATTATGACAACACTTTCCATTCCGACATTTCCTTCCCTAGCATTGCTCGATGCAATTTTCTTATCGTGTAAGGATGAGACCATGGTGTAGAAGGATTACTTGTACTACTTTTTTTTTGTACTAACTATTGTTTTCTTTTTGTGGGAAAGAATTTGCATTATGTTATTGTGTTAAAAAAATAACACCAACTATAATTTTCTAGTTTTTTTTTTTTTTGGACGGAGAAGAAAAGTTACAAAACCACAGAACTTACATCCAAAACAATCGTCAAATCTTTGAAGCAAGAAAGGGGCTACGATGGGCGGATTTAGGCCCGGGAATAGAAGGGGCCAGGGAATCAGATTCGATAAAAATGGTAAAGAGCACGAAACGAACAGCAGCACCAGCAACGACCAGAAAAACGAGAAGGGGTCACGAATGCGGTTAAACAGCTTCTCAGAAAGTTCTCAAGCCGAATCTCTCCCGACGTCGGCCCCCGTACTCCGTTCGAGTCCGACTCCGTAGACCCAAACAAATAGATCCCCACCATACCAAAAAAAAACAAAAACCCAAAATGAGAAGACAAAAATCTTTAAGAAATCTTCAAGCCGAACGAACGAAGGAATTATTCGAAGGCAGACACGAAAACGCCAATGATGATCTTAAGGAGGGAAATGCAAAATGTTGGTTCCCCGGGGAGAGCGGGAGAAGGGAGGACGGGCACGAAGAAGAAAGGCCCAATAGAAGGCAACAAACGAAAGAAGTTATTTTCTTTTTTTTCGGGACCACATCGTCGGCGGTTACTTGAACAATTTTCTTCTGGTGCGCGCGCAGCCTGCTTAAGATGCTGCTTCGCTTCTCCTTCGCAAGCCGTACCTTTCTTGTTTTGTTTTTTTTTGTTTTTTTTTTCGAAAGAGGGGGTTTGTTTTCTTCTTCTTCTTATATTCATTTTTCACCTGAATGACCAGACCAGGTATGAACTAACTCAGAAATTTTTGAGTTTATAAATTTTTACCTCAACCAGTCGTTGTAGTCGCCTTCGTCTCTTGCCTCTCACTGTACTTCACGATCGTTATAGGCAACGATACAGCAGCGGGTTCGCAGAATGGGTTTTCGGGAGGTATACAACCTTTTTGTTGTTTTTTTTTTTTTTTTTTTGGTTTTTCAGAGAAAACCTAGGGCATGTGGTCGTGGCTTGTTGGTGCCTCGTCGTCGCACATTGTAGCCCACTCTCGACCGTCTTACCTTCGACAATTCCAACTCCTTACCTTTTGTTAACCAGACATAATTCGAAGGTAACTGGTTTCTGGTTAAGCAAAGCGGCACCCGCTTCTATTGTCGATCAGATTGCGATACTCCACTTAAGTAAGGTTCGGGGTTCGGAAGAGGGAGGGTTTCGCACATTAAAATCTCGAAAAGATACACAAAAAAAATATATATATATATATAAGATGAAGACGACGAGAAAATCCAACAAAAGAAATCAACTTCATCCATTGAAGTCAATAGCAGAAAAGCGGTTATCTGCAACAGGGAGCTAGATGTATTTATTTCATTTTTTATTTAAATAAAAATATGATTAAAAATAATAATCTAACCTCGGAACCACCTGCACCTTTAGGTACAAATTTAATTTAAATTTCATCCGGAAAACGTACGTGAAAAACAAATTTCCAAAGAAAAACTTTTTATATAGTCATTTAATTTGAAATTATTGATTGAACACCTTTGTACGATATCCCGACCATTCCGGCAATTGCCCAATTTACCGTAAGGCGCCGGATCAGCTCACGGACCTCACGAACGGTCGTCTCAGTGTAGCTTGTCCGGGGTCGGCATGCGTAACTCTCGTTTTCTACCGAATCCCAGCCATCTAAAAATTTTTTGTACCATTCGTTGAATCCTTGAAAAGGTTTCTACACCGAATTGTACAACCAATCAATATAAAATTTCGACAGATTTAGCGTTATCCCGTGACAAAAATTAAATTATAATGCGTTAAACAACGGACGTGTGTACCTCTTTCTTCAAACATGATGTTACACCAAGGGCCAATCAGCTCTAGGAATCCGAGTCGATAGTCTCCTCACCCAATACATACCAAGATTCACCGTGCTCCATTCGTTTCACTTAGCGAGCCGTAAAGGAAAATAAAAAGTCCGGTTTATATTTGATTCACCCTCCTATCAACCACATGGTGGTTGATATAAAATTAACAACAAGGGAAGAAAATGCAATACAGGGCTAGAAAGTGGCAGAAAACGGGGAGAGAAATTTGCGCCTGGTCGGGAATTCAAGACTACACAATTTCTACGATTGCACCAACTTTCTCGTTGCCAGCATGCAATAGGATCCTGAAGAGCTACTGACATGCGTTGTGTAGATAACACACACACACAACGCCCATACAAATCCTTAGGGCGCACATTCTATGATTGTGGTCGAGTGCGTATCGCAAGTGTTGGAAGCCATAGGGACCATATCCCGAAGGGTGCGTCTAGGCGTGTGTGTACCCGGGAAGAATTTAAAAAAAAAAAGAAAAAAACATGAAAAGAAAAAAAAAAGCGAAACGCATACACAGCTGTACGCCGCCATATTTAAATTAATCAAAGGACATTAGGGCAACAACATTTCATGCGACGATGGCGAAATTGATTTCTTTCCACACACGTTTCAGTTCGATAAACCTTAGGCCTACGAATATTCGTCTATAGTTTGTTTTTATATCTGGACTAGCCCTCGGATACACAAAACGTCGACTGGCGCCATACGTGGCCCACACGTGCTTCTTCCTCCTCCAACCCCTCCACGGAAGTGGTCACGAAGACAATGAAAATCGAATTTGAAAAATTATCGCATTTAATTTTTTTGTTGTTGCTGATTTCCTTTAAAAATTGTTAAGAAATTTCATAGCTTTAAGGACGAGGTACCAAATTTATTGTTCCTGCAATTTAAAAAATTTAAAAAAAAAAAAGTCTTAGTGAGATTTTGGGGAATCATCGACGAAGTATTGATAATAACATTAATTGTTTTTATTTTTTTATTTTTTGCGTGCCCATCACCTGCTTCTCTACAATAAAATTAAATTTAGCCCCTGATCGTGTTTAATGTTGTTGAAATTTTAATAAAAGTAATAATTTTTCTGTTGCATTTCGACACACTATGCCCGTATTTTTTAATTTTTTATTTTTATTTTTATTTTTTTGATTAGGATGGAAATATCCCGGCAGGGATACAACAACAACAGCTACTACTATTACTAATTTCTAGATAAATTGTATCATTAAATTCAAGCCAAATAATCGGAATTATATTTTTTGTGCTTTTAAAATCCTTTAGTATAAAATTTTTGGCCGTAGATTTTCGAGGCGGGGAATAAAAAAGGAGATTGATTGTAGGTGCTTAAATGCAGCCACAATTCATTCCCTCTTCTATCGTAAAAAACAAAAAACAAAAAATATGTGTGCATTTTATGATTTCATTATACAAAAAAATAAAATAAAATAAAATAAAACAGAAACGCATTTTTGTGCAGAACAGAAAAATTTGAGACAATGACCCAACAATTGCAGATAATAAATAGCACAATTTTTTGCCAGGTTATTATTTCCTTCGTGATGGCATAATAAAAGAATTCTTTTAAGTGTTTAAAATGAAATATTACAGTATTCGATTTTTTTTTTTTTAAATAATTCAATAACAGAGTTTATTTATTTATTTATTTATTTTTTTTTTATAGCGACTTTGTTACAGCCTTTAAATTTAAATAAAATCTGAATAAAGATCAAAACTAATATTAAATCTTTGAATTTTAAAAAATCTGAATCGATAGATCAAAAAATTTTATATTAAATTATAAAAATAATCAAAATAAATAAATTTCAATTCAGATTTTCTAATTTAATTCTTGATTAATTATTATTTTTTAGGATAAAACAATTTTTTTTTATAATATAAAAAATAAATCGGTGATTGATTTGATATTGAATCGAAACAATTGCTAACAATTTTATTTGTTTTTATTTTTATAAATTTAAATTTTATTATTTTCATTATCACTTGGTAGGGTTTTATGCTGCACCTTGTCCAGTCTATTCGACATTTTTAAATTAATTAAAATTACGAGAAAAAATAAAATAAAAATAAAAACCGAAAGCAGTCTCTTAAAGAAAATATAAAATTTTAAATAAATTAAAATTATTTAGGCCTGTGATGAAAATCTTGGGATTAATTTTAATGCAATTTTATGATTTAAAAAATAAGAATTATTTCTGCAATAGTTACAAAATAAAAAATAAATAAATAAAACAAAAAAAAAATCCGAATAAAAAAAATAATTTACTGAATTTAAAATTTTAAATAAAATTCCTATAACAGATCTTCGTTCATTTAAAAATCTTGAATGAAAGTTAAAAAAGTGAATATTTTCAAATAGACTTACCAAAGAAAAGCGCCAGAATATTTTTTATTATTTCTGTGATATTAAAAAAAAAGAAAACAAAAAAACTCCCCGCGTTTACCACCGCCCGAGAAAATACCGTAACCGGCCGCGCATTCTTAAAATTTAATTGCAACTACACAAAATCACAAAATTCACTTAACCCATTGCACCCACTGCACTCAAAACACTCATAACACGTCCTTTCACCTGTTTAATTAAATAATCGAATTAATAATAAACATTAAGTGGCCTATTACGAACGAACGAAATTAATTAATTTTGGTTATTTTTATCTGAGCGATAATCACGACGATGCGCTAAGCCGACTGAGCGCTCCGCAGCAACAAATCGTACAATTTTTCTAGCAACAATGTTCCTAGCAACCGTTTTGTTGCTAACGATTGGACTCCGTCGGCTTGTCGATTTGAATTTTACTGTTACTCAATTGTTGGCTCATTGTTGATCGGTTTCTTCGTACGGGCGGGTCAGCGCATCATCGTTACAATCGCTCAAATTAAAATAAGTAAGTAAATTAATTAATTGATTTCGTCTTGATTAGCTGTTTAATATTACGATTAATTCGATTATTTAATTAAATAATGATGAGACAATGTGCTGTGAATGCAATGGATGAAGTGAAATTACCGTTAAATTTGAAAATGTGCGTCGGTTTTCGATTTCGAAAAATATCCTGGCGTTTTTTTTTCTTTTTGGTAAGTCTAATTAATTTGAAACGAATAAATTTACTCGTTTCTTTTCTTTTTTTGTTAAATATTTTTGTATAGAAATTGATAAAACGATGAGAAATATTAATTTAAATAAATCTTCATTAATTAAAATGATTCAATTGAATTTAATAATAGTAAAAAGAATATCATTTTTTATTTAATTATAATAAAGTTTAATTCAAACAAAAAAATTTACTTTCATAAAAATTAAAAATAGGCATTTTATTGAAAATGTCCTCTTTAATAAAAGAAAAAAAAAAAAAAACAGAAAAAAAAGAAAGTAAGGAAGAAAAATCATTTTTAATTTAGCCCTTTAGTTATGTGTGGAATTCCTTTTATGAATTATTATCAAACAGTTGAGGAAAATTCTGTATTAATGATTTATTAATTGGACAGCACAAACCGAATCAACTTTATCATTGTTATCATCAAAGGTGGAATTTCATACGATGGATTAATTTTGATTTCGACTCTAAAAACAGATATCAAATTATTTACCTGGAAAATTGTTTCTCTCTATTGTGGTTAATCACAGATTTTCAACAAATTACTGCATATAACTTTACTAAGAAGAGATGAATCCCCTTATAAAGGTGTAACTATGGATATAATTACCTCTTGTTTGTAAAAAAAAATTATTTAATTCTTTTTCTGTGTGATTACGCATCACACTGAAATCATTTAATGAGAATTTATTAGGTATACGAATTTTTCAATTTAAAATTATTTATCACATAATTCTTTATATGATGTAATAACTAAGAAGTAATTAGTAAAGATCCCACGTAATTAAAATTGCCAATTACTAGATTATTCTAATTAATTATTCTCAAATGGAAAAATTTCAAATGTGGACTAAAAAATATAAAGTTAAGAGAAGATTTGTCCTACAGGTTCGTATATAAATAAAATATTTTTAGTGATTATTTCCAAGTATTAAAATTATATTTAAATCAAATTTAAAAACAGAAAAAAAAACAAAATCTGTGTGGAGGAACCTTTGGAAAGGTTACCCAATTAGCAACAGGCTCGGCCCAACCTTTCGAATTCATAGTCTAGCCTGGGTAACCGACTGAGTGGACTTTTAAGAGGATTTCATTTTATTTTCATTTTTCATATTTTTCTTTAATTTCTTGTAAAAAGTAAAAAGAATTATTTCCTTTGGCTGGTTCTTGTTACCTTCGTTCCACCTTGAACGGACTTTTTATTCCGAAAATAGCTTTCTCTCCGCCTCCTACTCTAAAAAGTATTTTTCAATTTCATAAAAGAACGTAGCCATAAATAAAAAACCTTTAAGGTATAAACTTAAAAAGGTACAATTAGTTTTTTTTTTTTTTTTTTTAATAGTATGCTTTATTAAAATTTTCAATCACAAAGGAAATTTCCATTGAACGATAATTAATAAAAAATTAATGATTGAAAATTCTAAATAATTCTTTAGGATTCCTTTTGAGGTATTTAAATAAAAAGTAATGTTAAAAATTAGTATGCTTAAATTTGTCATTTTAAAGAAAATAGAAAATGGTACTCACAATTTTTTATCTTTGTGTTTTGAATTTTTGTTGATTTATTTAAATCTGTAAAAATGTATTTTACTGTAGGCAAATGAAATAAATAAAATTCACTATATAATAGAAGAAATTCCGTCGAATTTTGTCCTGTATTTCTCCAATTATGGAATAACAAACATACGCAAAAATTTACCCTGGTAGCATAAAAGTTGTTAACGTGTTTCAGATAAATTCGTACGAATAAAACTAGGATTATAATTCGGATTGATACAAATCTATTCTTTTTAAGTAATTTTATGCTTAAGATGCTAAGATGGAAAAGAAAACCGCTACCATAGTTGAATACTATTGAAAGGGAAAAGGTACGCATGTCTAAATAAGGTACATGAAAGTAAAGACGAAAAAAAAGGCTATCCATAACAAGGGGCATGGATGGATAGAGTTAGGGCTAACTAGTTGGGATAAACCCTAAAGGGTGTCAGTTATCCATCGTCGAACAAGTAAGGTTCTCTTCTTTTTATATTTTTTTCCCTGTAGAAAAAACAAAAAAAAAACAAAAAACAACGACATTTTTTTTTTCATCCCTATCTCTCCCTTCTGCTTTTGTTCTAAATAGTTCTTTTTTTCATTCTCTTCGTAATTTTATACGGTTGAGGGCTTAATTTACTTAAGGGCTGGCAGTGGCGAATTTGATAGCTCAATTACTGACCTACTCTGGAGAAACTCAATTTTCATGATGACGGCAAAATTAAGACGAGTCACTAAATTTTCGCTGTATTTTTTTATTTTTTTTTTCTTTTCTTTTCGTCTTCTAGTTTTTATTTTATTTTTTTTCTCTACTTGGATTTACTTTTCAGTGGTTTTCTTTAATTATTCATTTGAATTCGTTTTGTTTTTTTTTAATTTCATGTCCTGTACTTGTTATAGATGTTTTATATATTTGTAATTCTAATTAATTTGCACCTAAAAATATGCAGGATCTCATAAATTGAAAAAATCATAAATAATATTCAAATTAAATTATATCTTGTGTTTTATGCAGATTAGGAGAAAAGCAAAAGTAAATAAAATTAAACTATGAATTGCAAGGTATTATATATTTATTTTATACACTATTTTTTTGGGACGCCTAAAAGACACACGTAATTAAAAAAATGCCTAGAAGGAACGCTTCTAAGGTTATTTTATCTCTTTTTTTTTTTATTTTCTTGAATTTGAAGGATCACGCGATAAAAGAAAGTGAATTTATGAGAACGGTGCATACATTTAATATAGTTTTTCAATAACTAAACCCACGATATGTTACCTACAAAGTTGTACAAGTCCATACGAACTTTTTCAGTTGGATAGACGTAAGGTGATAGGATAGGGAAGGTACAAAAAGGGAATACATCGTTTCATGGGGCCAATCGCGATAAACTGGCCGTATCTCAATTAAATTACATAACGAAACGAATAGAATGATTTCACGTGATACCAATAGCGTACCCATGTAGAATAGTCATGAACCGATTGGGACGGGGTATGGATGAAAGGAAAATGTACGAAGGGATTGTAGAATGCAAGTTAACTATCAGTGTCGGAATTTTGTGCAGACAGAACGTAATCATGTTATCTGAAAATGCAACTTTGATGTAATACAGGCAACTCATAGACGGGAGAGAAAATTTTCATCTGTTTTGATATGGTTGGAACCCGTGGCTCCCAACGCCCATCTATTGCTCCTTTATCCCTCCTACTTACTATAGTTCAACTATATGACGATATGAAAAGGATGGACCTTCGTACGCGCTTGTTTCTGTTAGCCATCTAGTTACTAGCACCGGTATAACCTTGGGCCCTTTATTTACTAAAAGGAAATTGTGTGAGCGCATCCCACCTAAAGGTATTCAAGGTATGGTATCATCATGACAACAATGGTGCCACGGATGCTTCCGGTTGTTGTGTTGTATATCTTTCTACCTTTCGTATTCCCCCAACCCCTCAAAATTACAGGTAGGACTTAGTTGATAATGTAGATTTTCCAGGTAACGTCCTTATACAAACGTCAGGTACTACTGTACTTCTAGACAGGTAGTCAATTCAATCTAGCTAACAGACTGTTCATCCTACTATACTTCCACTCCATACTATATTCATCCCCCCTCTCTCGTTTCCCTTTCTCTTCTCTTAAAAACGGGAAATTGAAATCTGACAAGAATTAAATTATATTTTATCATGACATCACTCAGGTAGTAACAACGGTGGTTTATAGCAGGCTTCAAGACCTATTACAATGGCTGGACTCGAAAGTGGGAGGGGGAAATCATTTCGGAGAGGATCGTTTCTTTTTTTTTTTTTTCTTTTTAACCTGAATAACTTTTTCACTTTATAACATCTACATCGTCGTTCTACTATTACTCCTTTTTTTTAACAGTCATTTAACAGAAATTAACAGTGGTATTGTATTGATTAAAACGCCTGTTTGTCTATTTGTTTGTTCGCTTATAGCTCGAAAATTAATATACTGATATTAATAAAATTCATACAATTGACAGGGAATTTTCTGAGCAAGATTTTTAAATATGAATCATTCAAATTTTAAAAAAGCTAAAACAAGTAGTTGCACTTACTTTGAATTGCATATCCGTTGCATATTTCGGGTCGTATAAAATTAAAGGTAAATTTATTTGTACCACTAGCCGACAAAGATTTCTTCATAGAATAAAAATTTTATATTCATACAATTCCCCCCCCCCCCCCCCCCCCCCTCACCTTTTCGGATTTGCCGTATGCCAAAATTTCTGATGAATACTGTTTTTGCCAAGATATTGTTTTTCCAAAAATCCAAGGAAAAAAAAATACTCTCGTGCGTTAAAATAAAAAAGAGGGAAGGAGAAGGGGATTAGATAGGGGGAAAATATTGAAAATTGGGGGTTTGGAAAATATGGAAATGGTATGGGAATTTCAGTTTGAAGATTCTATGAATTATGATCTTTCTGAAGAAGAATAAGATGCAGGAGAAGAAGAAGAAGACGATTTTTTTTTTCGTTGCATGCAGGTAGAATGGATGTTTTCTTTTATAGCGCATCTTACCGTAAAAGTCCTTCTTTTCCCTGGAGGCCCTATGTCGTCGATGTCATCATCATCGTCGTCGTCATCATCCAGGGGGGGGATTTGCACCACAGTTTATAGAGTGTGTAAGGAAATGAATGCCTATATATAACGGTAGGGTGGCGACCGGTCCGGTGCACTTTTCCCTTGCAACGGGAGTTGGTGCCTCTCATAGGGTGCGTATATTATGCATATATCCCTAGGGTAAGAAAGAAAACACACACTCCCACTCCCACCTACCCCCTCCACATGCATACACTTCTGTGGTCTTGGAACAGAGGTTGCATCGGGAAGGGGGAGGGGTTATGAGTAGTTAGAAGGATGATAGTGAGAGAGGGTGACGGTGTGTGTGGTCTTTTTTTTTTTTCGTGCGATAGAACTCACGTACGGAAATCAGGACATAAAACTCGACGACTGGACGACGGGAATATGGAACTACGACAACGATGACGACGACAATAATAATAGAGGGAAAAAAACATAGAAGTAAAAGGAGAAGAAGAAGAAGACGGAGAACGGCAACAACAACAATGAATGGCGGGGAGGAGGGTGAAGTTTAAGAGAAAAAAATAGCGCCTACCAGCCGTATTTCTATTCCCCCCCTCACCTTAACCCTTCCACTCGCATTCAACGGTATATGCACCTATCTGCGGTGTGGAGAGACCCAGAAAAAATATACGCGCGTCTGAAAAGAGGGTAAATGTGGCCTGGGTTATGAAGCCTTAGAATTTTTTTGCACTTCGAAATCCATGGGAAAATAATTATAGAAGAAGAAGAAGAAAAGGGAATTTTTTTTATTTTAATTTTTTTTTTTTTTTTTACACACATATGGGGAGAAACTGCGAGCAAAACAACAACAACGCAACACAGATCTAGGGGGTTTTTAATTACACTAACACATATTCACATGAAGGGTTTGTTAACGAATATGAGAAAGGGAATGGGGGGAGGGGGAAGGGTGGAGAAAATGCATAAGAAAAAAAAAAAACACACATCGTTTGAGACATCCATCCGTTGATAACATGAGAGTGTGTATCACATACCACCCTTATGTGTTAAAAGGGGGGTGGGGGACGTGGGGGAGGTGGGGGTGGGAGGTGATGTAGAAGGGGCTACGGGGAGATAGACAGCGTAAAAAGATTTTCTACCGGTTTTTTTTTTCTTTTGCCTTATCTTATATAACTAAAAAAAAAGAAGAAAAAGAAAAAAAACGGTCGCTTGACGCCTCTGTAAACTTGTTATGCGTGCTTCCCTCTTATCATGTGCATTCACATATGGGGACTTGGACCCCCTCCCGCTGTATATGAGTGCGTACAGATATGTGTGTAGAAGTCTACCCACTACTTCAAAAGGGGTCACAAGATGTGGGTACAACGTTTTCTTTTTCCACAGGGGCATCTGTCGACATCTGATGGGATTAATGCTTTTTTTTTGTTTTTTTTTCTTTTCTACATATATGCATCTTACCCCTACCATTTTTAAAACATCTCCTTCAGGTTGTAGGATGGTTGAATGGAGGTGGAAATGGCATGTGCGGTTACCATGTGGAATATACAACTCTCGGTTTTTTTTCTAGCGTTTCTAAAAAAAAAAAAAAATACACAAGAAATCCTCAAGAGTTATTGACTCCCGCTCCCAGCCACTCACTCCACATACACTCCCCAAAATGCTCCCATTATTTTTTTATTCTAAAGTTAAATTTCTTAAGAATTAAAAAAAAAAAACATGCATTCAGTAAAATATCCCACATGGATATATACAAATAATTAGCCTTCTACAATTGAGCCATTTTTTCCCCCTTCACTATCGATTTCACATTTTAACTTTACGCCTATGAATATGCAGCACGTGAAAGTACGTAATAGAAATAAAAATTCTAATAATAATACGTGTGATTTGATTTTTGTGGTCTAAAAAATAAAAAAAAACAAAAAACAGAAAAAAAAAACAATGTATATATAAAATTCAACTACTTATATTTTCTCTTATTATTGCATTATCGTTCATACCCCTACAAGTTATAATAGTGCCTGGAAATATGTAAAATTAAAAAGCAATATCTGTTTGTTTGTTTGTTTTATTGTCACGTTTAAACAACTAAAGATATTGTAATGAAATTTTCTATATAAAAATATTATAATTCTAAATTAAAATCCAGACATATTTTTAAAAAAACCAGAAAATCGTTTTGTATTAAATTAAATCGTCGCTATGTCGTAAGCTGTTTGTACCATACCATTAAAGTAATCATTTTATTAAATTGCTTTTTTCTTTTAAGTTCTAATAGATTTTCTTGAATATTTTAAACATTCAAACGATTGACATCCCCATATATTGAATGTATGAACAAACGATCTGAAGAGCAGGTCATCAATCTCAATCCGACAGGACAATAGCATTAATCTTTTCTCGGTAAACCTTAATCTTATATACATATATATATATATATATTGTTTTTTTCCTTTTTTCTGGTTAGATCATCGCTATAGATTATTTAAGCAATTCAAACTTTTCCTTCGTTATCGTTACTCTCAGCGAATATTCTTAAAAAAGAAAAAAACAAAACAAACAAAAAATTAAAATATAAAGTAGAACAAATAAATTGGAAGTAGGGTGACGACTATATAAAATGAAAATGATAATGGGAAATCAATCAATCATCCAAAAAAAAAAGTCAATGGCGTTATCTTTCTTGAAGCAATCACAGGAGTAAGACACTGGCCACGAAATTTACTCCTGGAGGATGAATGATTGAGGTGGTTCGGATATTTCATGGAAAATTACTTAAATTTCCATTATAATGTGTACATAAAAAAAGGATCTATTATGTATTTTAAATAATAACGAAAAAATAATAAGACACTCTATACTCTTACTTAGGGTCAATGATCCGTCAGTTAATATAAGTTTTTACTATCTTCTAAAAAAAATGCTTTTATTAAGCGCCTAAATGTAGGCAAAAATAGTAATGTCAGAAAAAAAACATAAAAATATTTTATTCAATACTTTTTTTCTTTTTTTCGATCTTCTGTACTTTTTTTTCTTATACACTTGCTCAATCTACGATTCAGGTAATCGTGTGGTTGAAGTGGAGGGGGTGGGGGGGGGCGGATTTCTTCAAATACCATCAGTGGCTTCATTTTCACGCTCTAATAAGAAATTCTCAAAAGAATCATGAACACGAACTGAAAATCGACGAGGAAAATCATGAAATCAATTCCGAATCCATTGAAATTAGATAAAATTCGTTAACGTGTCGTGATATTTCAACATTCTACTATAACTACATGAGGGTTTATGTAGGTTTGCACGGTGGCAGGACGGGGGCAGGGAATACATCCTAACCAATTCGTCGTCGAACTATTTGGATCTAGGGTTAGAGGTTTCTATAGATAGAAAAAAAAAAGAAAAAACACCCTCGCCTGTATTCAACTACGTCCTCTGAAAAATCGACAGGAACCTTTTTAAACCCTTCCTCCTCCTCATTCACACTTTGGTCGATCTCTAGTTGGTAAATTAGCGTCGAATTGATTTCGAGTGGAGATTCCTTTTCAGTACTTTGATTTTATTTTTTTTCTGGTAAACCTCTACTGAAACCCATTTCGAGGAGAAATAAACACTCCTTTTTTATTTGTTTTTCGAATTTCGGGGAGAATTTAAATGAATTTAAATGTAATTTTTATAGGCTCCCGAAAAAAAAAAAACAAATAAAAGATAATTTTTATAAAAATATAGATTTTCTAATATAAATTTTCTATTAGATTTTTATTTACAAAAAAAAAAAACAAAAACAACGTTCATTTTTGGCAATTTTCAAAATAATTAACAAAAATTTTATTTAATGTTTGAACCACTTATTTTAAGTTAATCCTCCTCTTTAATACTTTTTTTTTTAAAGGTTGTTTTTATTAAAATTATTTTATAAAACTTCTTATTTTTATTGAATAGCATTAAAAAAATAAATAATACAAAAAAAAATTGCACAAAACTTGAACAGTTTTGAAAAGTTATTTTTGTCAAAATTAACTTTTTATTTTTGTATAATCGAAATATTTCAATTTGATTTGTTCATTTGTTTTTACTTAATTCCTGTTTATTTTTATTTAATTTCAGTAGAATGCATTTTAATTTTGTCTATTCATTTTTTTTCTCTTTTTCTCTAATGAGCTTAAGAATTTAAAACAAAAATAATTTCGACTGCGGATTGCATGATTCTGTTTTTAAATATATTTAAAATAACAAAAACAAAAAAAAGGGTTAAAAATGAAATAACATTAAAGATATTATTTAAATGTACAATATAAAAAGGAAATTTAGTTAACTAAAAATAAGAGTAACAATAAAAAAAAATTATAAAGCTTATTGTTAAAATTAATGGGTAAATATAAGTGCAAGGAAAACACTTTGTTTTTCTTTTGTTTTTTTTGTTTTTTTGGAATTGTTTTTATTTTATACTTAAACTTAATATTTAATCTGTGACATATGTCAAGTGTGTGCACACACATACGCACACATAAATAAATTGGATATTTTTGTTCATTAGCATTTCCTTGTCCCAGAAGGTATCGGACCCTTCCTGGCACTTGGGAGGTTCTTTTTTTTTTTTTGGTCCCGGCTGGTTTCCCGAAATTCCCTAGGGGCTCAATGTAAAAGACGACGATCCGTCCCTTCACTTTCTATGACTTTTTTGGCTTTCCGCTTTTTTTATTTTTATTTTTTTTTACACTTCGTTTTTTCCCCCAGCCTCGAAAAACCTTCGCATGTTTCCCATGTGTGGCTTGTATTTTACTTTTCCTGTTTTTTGTTTTTTATTTATATTTAACCAAATAGCCGACTAGGATCAACACATTTTACTTATTTCCTCTTTTTTAAATTTATTTTAGGAAACTGGAGGGAGGGGGAATTAATTTTAGAATATTAAACTGAACCCACTTATCGTAAAAGTTTTTTTCTTTTTTTTTTTTTTAAGTGTAAAATTTAGAACTTCATTTTCCACTTTTTTCCACTTTTTTCCACTTTAAAAATCAACTCATTTGTTTATTTTTAATTATTACTGTTTTTTCTTTTCATTTATCAAAATAATTCCAGTAACATAATTAAATTACGTTAAATAAATTTTTAATTCAAATTTTTCCAGTAGTTTCTGCAAAAATTAATCAAATGTTCGAAATATTGGAGTCGAGATATATTTTATAAAATTAATAAGAAATGAATAAATCGATTTTCGAAAAATTTTAGTAAAATAATTTTTAAAGTATGTTCTTTCAAATGAAATTCAAATTATAAAAATCGATGAATCTAATAAAAAGTTATACATGAACAAACATACGTCGATTTTATTTTATTTTTTATTTATTTTTTTTTTTATGAACTATTCCAAAAATGAGGCCAACAATAAAAGGCCTCTCACAGTCCGTCCTCTTTCTGCTTATGTCGCTACATCCCGTTGAAGAAGCAAAAAAAAAGAATAATAATAATAAATAACGAATTGTTTTACTCTACCTGTTCAAAAAGTCGAATGAACTTTGAAAAAGGTAAAAGAATTTGAATGAGATCGTCGTAGGCCTTCTCATTCAACGTCGGCGCCGCCATCACCACCATACGCACTTCATTTCACAGTTCGTATGGGAATCTATTTTTTTTTCCGTTTCTCTCACATATGCCTCCTATGGACAGAGGGGTGGGGGGTAGTGGAGTTCTAATATAGCAAAGGGCATGGTGGAGGTCGAATGGGGCGGCGGGGGGGGGGGGGGGGGAGGGGGTGGGTGTGTGGTTGGGGGGTGTGTTGTTGGGGGGGGGGGTGGGGGGGGGGGGGGGGGGGGGGGGGGGGGGTTGGATGCATAAAAAAAAGAGTTGCGAGCATAACATAGAGAAAACAGTAGAAAAAAAGAAAAAAAAAATTTTTGTTATCATCATTACTTTCTTCAACTTGGCTACGCTGACTGGCTAAAAGGACTAGGTTGGAATGAGGAGTGGGGGTGAATATGGCACAGAAAGGAGAACTTCAAGTGTACCCTGTAACCGCTTAGATTTGATGTCAATGACTCAGGATGAGAAACGCAGACTTTGAGATGTCGCGGTCTCGCTTAATTCACACTATTTCTTCATTAGTAATCCTTCGTAATCATATTTTTTTCCTCTATTTTATTTTTACTTGTCTGATAGGAGGAAGACCGTACTTTGCCCTTTTACTATTCTTTTTTTTTTTTTTTTTGGTAGTTGTTCCTACACCAAAAATTGGGTCACACTTCTAAAAAAAAAAACCAAAACAACACTAACAACACTAAGGAGAAGAATGAGGATTATGTAAAAATCGTCTTCTGTACTCATAATTTTTTTTTTTAGTCTTGAGACAAAGGGGACACCCTGTAGTATGAAGTTTTTCATTCGGAAACCCATTTCGATTACATAGAGATATTAATATTACTTTTTGTTTTTCTTTTTTATAGACACCCAAAAGTGTTAAATTCCTCTAAAAAATGATAAGATTATATTCTACATCATTTGCACTACCCAAAAACACACACCTCCTACCCTTTCCTTCATACACCTTTGAGGAGGCTGGGAGTTACATGGACCATCTGCCGAAAGGAGACGTTAGAGAATGTTGTAGTAGTCTACCATCTTACTAACCTTTCCTATAGCACTGAAGATATTCTGTTAAACTGATGACTGGAAAAATGTCTTTCTGGCACTGAAGGGCGGAAGGATACAAAATAAGTAAAAAAAAAAGAAAAAAAGAAAATATAGATACATCATATAGACATAACGATGGTGTCAGAGATGGGATCCCAGAATTCAATCGACTGAAAGAAAGCACGATAGTAAATTTTTCCTACATATCGGTTTTTTTTGTCTGCTGTCTGAAGTGTTGTGGACAAAAAAAAAGAAATACAATGCATACACAATATACCGATTTTATAGAACTTAAAGATAAAAAAACAGTACATAACATGGCATGGCATTTTTTTTAAGATGATAAAACGCGCGTGCTATTTAAAGGCATTAAGTTGAAATATTCCCTTTTGTCTTCTTATTGCCGCTTTTGACTGTGCCATAAGACAAAATAAGGGACTTTATATAATTTATATAAGCATTTCATATGCAAGTCCCTTTGAACGATTTAAACAGAAGACGTTCCATTTCCCTTAGCTGGTCCTCCCTTCTCCTCCTCCTCCTACACGAACGCCAATTACTTCTTTATCAGGATGCAAAAGAAATAAATGTGTAGCGCTGTTTTGTCGTTCTATTTAAGAATCATCATATAAAAACAATGTTAAACATAGGCGATGTCGAAAAAAAAAACAAAAAAAATAAGAGAAAATAAATATAAATAAATTTTATCCATGTGATATGAACGCTTCATTTGCTTGAAAGTCAAATAATGTGTGTGTTGGGTTTTTATTTTTTGCTTTTTTTTAACATAAAATGTTCTAGATAATGGAGGATATGGAGAGTTAAAAAAAAAATAAAGAAGGTATTTTAGAATCGTTCATTTTTAACCATTTGCATTCCAAAAATTTTTTTGTATTTTTGCGCCTGTGTATATGCAATGGTCGAGAGTGAAATTAATAAAAACAAGACTTATATAGAAAACTGTGCATGTCCAATTAAACGGTTTTTGTTTTTTAATTATTCATTACTTTATAGAGTTTTTTTTGTTTTATTGTAATATGTCTATAGATAAAAAAAAACTTTTTTAACGTCTGTACGGAACACTCAAAGCGACAGTCTAACTCTCACTTGAGTTATTTAAAAAACTACATACAAAAGTAAATAAAAAAGAAAGAAACTGATATAAGAAATGTGATTAGAATTTTCTTTTTTTTGTTTTCTGATATAAAATTGATATCGAAAAGATTTGGTTACTTTTTTTTGTATATAAGAAAAAAAAACTTTGAAAAAAACCAAAGAAAAATCTCGATAATAATAAAATCGATTTAAGCATATTGTACTATCCCATAGCAATTATTTTCTTATGTATTTTCTTAAACCATTTACTTAGATACAAGATTTCTGTATAAATTCTATTGTAGGCTATTTCCTTACCAAGAAGGAGATTTTATGTTCAAAGTTACAAGAGGAAAATAAAAAGGGAACATTGAAAATAACAAGAGAAAACACTTTCAAATGTATCAATAATTAATTTCTTCCATTGTACAATTTTTTTTTTCTTAAATCTGATAGAATTAAAAGAAAAGGAAAAAGATTTTAGAAATAATTTCTTATGGAATATTCTTTAATTATTATCTTTATATATTTAATATTAAAAAGAAATATTCATTTATTATAAAATTATTAAATTTAATACATTTACAATCCTCTCTAAGGTATTTTTTCATTCACTAAAATGTTTAATAATGGAATACTAATTTAGAAAATATGTAAAATCCAATCCTTGTTCTCAGGTGTATTGTACTTTATTGTTTTTTTTTTCTTGTTTGTTTAAGGTAAACTGATGTCAATACCCTTGAAATTGTGGATGGTTGGTTTAACTTTTTACAGAGATTGAAAAATCTATGGGAAAAGGTATAGAACGATAAAGTTCACTCATAAAACCTGTAGCATAAATTTCCTTTAATTCAAAGTTTCTTCGTTGGGGATTGGGTGGGTAGTATTAACGTTGTAAGAGTGCGAGGAGGATGGGAATGGGTGGCACCAAATAGCAATAACATACGGCACACTATTCAAACTTATACAAGGATTTTAACAATTTTCTCTCGCCTTACGGAAAAGGCTTTTATGTCAAATATACCTGAAACACGCTATTCAGTGGGCATTATGCGAAATACTATGAATATGGATGAAAATGAATGGTCTATAGGTCGGGCATCACAAAGAGTCTACTTTCATGCTGTTAGTAATAGAAGGGGTGGCATTCTCTATAAGTTCGACCCTCTTAGGTACATACAGGATTATTGCTGCCTATTGTTTAGAATGGCGGGAGCAGACACGGAAAACTTCCCTCCCTAGATGCTGTTTATGGTGGTCTTTGGGGTCTGCATATGGACCCTTGCTGCTATTTATTACTTATACCATTTAAACCGTATAGTGGTGTTTTGGATAATCAGCGAAGTGGTAATGGTATCGACTACATTCGTACTAATGTTACAAATTTTCGTTCTACTAAAAATTTTACACAAATAGGAAGAAAAAAAAATTGAAAAGACAATGGCCCTTTAAATAATTAAAATAAAAAATTAAAATAAAAATAAATAAATAAATATAGGAAAATATTATAATTATTATTTTTATTTTATTTTATTTTTTCTATACTATTTTACAGTGAAAATACCTATTTAAATTTATTTTGTAATTTTTTTTTTTTAAATATCGGAACAAATAAACAGAAAAAATGTGCAAATATTAGAAAAGGATTTATACGAAAATTAAGACAATATTTCAAAAAAAAATAAAAATTAAAAAACAAAAATTATTTTTCAAACACTATCTTTGAAGTGTGTGTTTTTTTTTATTTTTTTTTAATGAGAAAAAAGTTTTAAATTTCATCGTGGTAATTGCGTAAATCAACGTTGTGTCCCTAATAAAACTATGAAGAAAAACAAAATGCTAATTAAATTACCTTTTCCTCATCATGAGCGGTACTCGTAAGTGTCTTTTTATTCTTTAATAAAACTTTCCCTCATCCAAAATTCACGTGCCATGCCGCGGAGGGGGGATTCAAGAGGGTTATATGGCCATTGTTCATACAGGAAGAAGGTTCAGAAGGTTCAGTACCCTTACTATCAACGCCTAGAAGCTAGAAATTTCCTTCCTATCTTGAATTGAATTTAAAATGTAATGGATAAAATCGTAAATAAAGTTGATAATAGGACCGAAGGGACATGGAGGAGGCCCCCCATTGATGGTTACACCGAAAATAATTAGATGAATTATTAATTTAATATTAAAACAATAAATAACGTGTCTAAAAGGTTTCTCTTATCTTTTAGATATTTACGAATTTTCTGGGGAGGAAGGGGTGGTGCATTTTCTATAGGGCTAAACCTTATGAGAGATGGTGAAAATACCCCATTTAGAGGACGTTAAAAACTTACTCTTATTTTTTATTATTATTTTTTTTTAAGTTCTAGTATAATTAGTAAAAACAAAAAAAAGAAACTATAGGACTTCTAGTGATGAACCATTTTACTATTATTAACATGATAACGAAATATTGGACGATGGCGAATTTTTACACTCACCTTCTGAAATTTTTAAAACGGTCGTGAATAAAAATCTAGGAAAAAAATCGTTTTATTTTATTTTTTTTTTTTATACAAAGTATAGGAATGAAGGTTCGTAGGTTCGAAGGGTCACTAGACCATATTTGGATCAAATGGGAAAAATATAAAAAGAAAAACACTTGAGGAAATCAATAAAAATAAATAAATCAAAATAAATTTATTTTGATATTGATAAAATAAAATAAAATAAGTTTTACGCTAGGGTTTTATGAATGCTAGACTTTTTAATAAAGAAAAAAAAATAAAAACGAAAAAGAAAAAGTTTTTCTTCCCTTAAATAAAAAGAAAACTCCCAAGACGGATTAAGGATCGACAAAAAAAAAAAAGTCCTAACAGTTGTAGTTCATTTTGCAATTGTATCAACAATTACTTTCATATCTTTTATTCCTTTTAAATTGGGGTTAAAAAGGGTACGGAATTGATAAAAGGATAAATATGAATAATACTTTTATTGAATTATACCACACACAACCAGGCGCACATCCGAGCCTAAGTAATAATTTTAATAAATTCAATAATCCTTTTCCATTTGGTGCCTCTTTATTTTTATTTTTATTTTTTATTTTTTTTTCCATAATAAAATACTGAGGTGTACGAAAATTAAATAATAATTTTAAAAATTTATAGAATTTATTTTTTACATTATTTTAGCAATCGGATAAAATTTGGAGATTATTTTACATTGTTTATAAATTAATTTATCTCACAATTTTCGTATTAAATATAATTTTTAAAATTTATTTATTTATACAATTAATATTTTAATATTACTCGGAAATATTAACACAAAAATAAAGAGAAAAAAAAACATTTTGCTAAATTAACCGGATTTAATTCAGAAAGAAATTCACAATAAATTTTATAAAAGTGTCGCATTTTTGCTTTTTATTTTCGATTTTTTTTTTTAATTATGTTAAACTACGAAAGTCATTGATGTAAAATATAAAACATAAAAATTTTATATACATTTTTACACGTATTGTTAATTTTTTAATTAACAAATAACATTCTTATATATGTATATATCTTTTTTTTTTGTTTTTAATTTAAATTTTACGTAAAATTAAAAATAATATTTGTATTTACTCTTAATTTATTGTTTTGTTTTAATTTTTTTATTTTTCGATATATTTTTAAAAGATTTTCTTAATATTGTATTTCATTTTATTTCGAATTTTTATTATTAAAAGACAATTAGGATGATTTTAACACTCTCAAAAGTATTAAATCCTTTTTTTTTTTAAATATTTTTTATTAAAATACAAGTAAAAAGAAATATTCTTGCAAATTTTCAATTAATTATTTTATTTTTCTGTAGTTTAAATTCGTAAAAAATTTTATTTTGAATATGATAAAAAAAAATAAATTTAATTAGGAAAAAATCACGTTCTTAGAAACGATTGAAACAATTGAAAATAAAAGTAAGGGATGAAATTGTTTTTCATTTTTTTTTTTCTTCCTGTAGCAAAATAAAAATCAGCTTAAGAGTGTAAAAATTGCGTAAAAGAAATCCATAAATCTTGCAAATTGTTCGATACGTTTTTGATTGATGGCCAGAACGTGACAATTCATAATTTACCTTTACATGAGGGGAATCCGCCCATAAATGCGGCTTCTTTTATTTTCTATTGATTTAATTTTTTAAACTAAATAAAATCCTTTTATAAAATCGTATACTTTCTGCCATAATTCTAATAAGTATTTAAAAACTTTCGTGTACTTTCTGCCATAATTCTAATAAGTATTTAAAAATTTTTTTTAATTTATAATAATTATGAATTTATTTAAATTTAAATTTAAAATGATTTTACAACGAATTTTTTTTTTTCATTATCAAGATGATGCATACTCCAGTTCATTTTTAAGTAACTTAATTTTTATCCATCCCAATTATTTGATTAATACGCCTGAAAAAAAAAGAAAAAGAAAGGATGATCCATAAAACGGATCAAGGTGATAATTACAAAGGAATCATTTAATAATCCATCTTCTAGTGGTTTTAACGGTTCCGATGCCAATTAAGTAATAAAAATTAGATTAAAAAAACATTTCACGGGCGAAAAGATTCTTCTAGTATCTCATCATTTTTTTGTTTTATAGGATTCTTGAAATATTTATTCTTCGACATGTGAAACTGGGAAGGGAATTGGAAGTCCCTTAAAGCTATGAAGTTATTAATTCGGTACAGAGAATACTTTTTGCAACAAAGTAGAGAATCCTTTATGGTCAGCCACAACACGAATGGCCCTTTAAAACTTGGTTCCATTTGGTAGTCGTCGGATTTTATTGGATAGTAAAACCGGGAGAACCGGCACCCTACATCCGACCCATGAGAAAGTTCCGGGAATTCCAGGGTTTTAGTAGATTACGACAGCAAAGAACTCTTTTGTATGGTGTTCAATTAAAGGTTACTTTTTTCCCCCTCGCAGCAGTACAATGTATCTTTTTAATTTCATTGTTTCTTCTGAGCTGATAAATTGCTGTGTTATATAAAAAAACAAAAACCACTATCCTTTTGTTTTTTCATAGAGGTTTATAAACTCTTTTCATACAAATTGTATGAAAATATTAAAAATTCTAGGAATTATTCCAATTACGATAATTTTATATTGAATAAAATTTTTATGTGGAAAGAACAAACAGCCCTCAAATAATTTTAATTTCATATTTTAAAAATAAATTTAATAGTAACTTCTAAATATTTCAAATTATATTTTTAATTCGATATCACTATTTTATTTTTAACTATTTACAAGTTTTGTTAATCATTTAAAAATAATTTTATTATTACTTTTTATCTTTATTTAAGTGTTTTTGTTAATTTTTAACTTAATTTTTTCATTTTTGTTATTATTTCTTATGTTTATATTATTTTCTAATTTTGATTTTTATTTCTATGATATTTCTTCTACTGACTGTATTTTTTTTTATTTTTCGCTTATTATCAAGTTATTATTAATTTTTTTTCTATTTTTTACTTAATTATATTTTTAATTTTAATATCTATGATATTAATATTTAATTTTTAATATATTTTTATTATTTTTAATTTTTGATTTTTGTCATATTTTATTCTTATTTTATATTTTTACATTTAACACTTTATTTTGTTTTAATTTTTTATTTTATGTTCATTTTATTATATTTTTATAATTTCAAGCTTTTAGTTTTATTTTTTATTTTTATTTTCTTTTAGTTTTTTCTTGAATTTTATTTTAACCCTTATCTTTATTTCTAATATTTTCTTATTACTTAATTTTTCTTTTATTTTTCCTTTAATTTATTTTATCTTTAATTCAATGTTTTCATATTTCTGTACTCATAAAAAATGATTATCAAAAAATTTCTCTGCGCCAACTTTGCCACGTTAATTTTATTCCTATAGCAGTTTGGAGTACCTGAATCTTATCTTAATTCAGATATCAATAAATTTCTTCTTCTATGGACTTTGGATCAGGTTTTAAAAGAAGAACATTATTTTCTTTTTTGCTTATTTCCTTTTTGATGAGTTTTTTATCAGTTCCCGGAGGTAAATATATCAAAAAAACGAAATGACTCAGAGGTGTGGTCACCAAGACAATGCGTACCTGTCCATGCTTTAAGTGTTTCAATAAACCGATGGTCACAAGATTTGTGCATTAAGGGGAATTACGAATCTGAAAACAACCTGGTTTAAGAGTAAAGGAATAAAAAAATAAAAATAAAAATAAATAAATAAATAAATAAATAGAAGCACGTCTGTCGAAAGGAACATGAATTAAATAAAACGGCGGAGGCCGAGTAGAAGGCGGACAGGGAAACGGTAGAGATACCAGAAGATGGTGATGCTCCTCCAGGTAGACACCTCCGGAGGCATCGAGTGGTTTTCTCGATTTCCATCCTCATGAAGATGGACGTGAACTAATGAGAAGGCAGTGATCACCTTCCCGGTGTCTAGATAGTGTCACCCATTGTCTGACACCATTCGATATCACTAGGATTCAGTTTAATCGCATCGAGCACTTAAGACTACAATTTTCTTCACACCTCAATTCCATTTCGATAACATGTCCAATGTCTAGGCCTTAATGAAATCACACCTTGATTCTGACCCTGTCTTCAGATCCATTAGGTCCACTAGATAACTTGGACTGTTCTCTTCGTGGTTAAATAATAATACTAGCAGGAATGATGACAACAAATGCCTTTCAACATTTTTAAAGAAATAAATTATCAGAATATTTTGAATTTTTCTTTTTTCGTTCGATAGATTTCAATAGATATTTAAAATTATTAATAATATTAAGAGGGTTTTCTAAAAAATTTGAAAATACAAGAAAAATCAGTTCCAAACTCTTAAAATGCATTTTAAATTGATTTTTTTTTGTTCTTTATTTTTGGTAACTTCAATAGAATCGAAAGAAAAACTATAAAAAAAAAAAACTTTATGGACGTTAATTTTATTAACCTCAATTTTTCATATCGAAAAAGGTCTAAGTTTTAATTTAAAAAACCACAAACTTAGAGATTAAAATTATGACAAATAAATAAAGAATATTTTTAGTTTTTTGAACTCGACTTTTGTCTGTTTGTTTGCAATGTTTGTTCCGATATTACGCAAAAATTATTCAACGTATTTTGATGGAAGTTCCATCGTAAAATAGTCCTGAAACATATTTAGAATATAAATTCTTTAATTTTTGTCTCTTTTTCTGTCCATCTTAGATAAAAAATGAAAACAATTTCTTTTGCAATAACTTTAAATCTTATCTTTATTTCTTTTATTGAAAATTTTTGTGATTCGGATTAAAGAAGAAAATAAATTTGTTTTATGGCTGTTTTTGTGTGTGTATTTTTTTTTCAGATAGATAAAAAGAAAAACAAAATGAAATGTATTTGATTCGCCACCACCCGAAAGAGTTTTCTTTCACGTTTTTTTTTTTTTTTTTTTTTTTAACTTCTTGGAGTTCAACGCGGTGTGGTAAAGTGCGCATGCGCCTCTTTCTTAAGTCGAAGACGGCGAATTAGTGGAAAAACTGGTTTCAAGACCAACACTGGAAGAGATCGCTCCCGCAGTCTCTAGAGGAGGCGGAGAAGACGTTGAGGGTCACCAATCCATGCCTGGGGTTGTGTTTTGTTGTTGATGTTTTTTTTTTTTTTAAACAAATCTTTCTATAGAAGCACTAAAAGGAAAATACTTTCTTCTTTTTTTTTTTATTTCTTTTTACATTTATCTCACATTCCACGTAAAACTTCGGAACATGAAAAGTGTTTTTTTTTTCGTTTTTTAAATTTTGAATATAATTTAAAAAAGAAAAGAAACATTCAAATTTAAAACAAAACACGATTCTTATTAACAAAACGATTATTTTAATCTATATTATATATAAAAAAAATAAATAATCATTATCAATTGATTTGAAAACGAAAATGAAAGACTTCTCTCCAAATTCAAGTTCGTTGCTTGTGAATTGAACTCTTTCGTTTCGACAGGAAAAAAGAAATAGTTAAAGTGTATGTTTTTTTTTTGTTTTCTTTGAACCTAAGGTATTCAAGACCTTTTCCGTAAAGGGTTCTCGGTCACTTTGTTAGCCTGATGTTGCCCTGTTACCTGATCGTACGAGCGCTAACAAGATTTCATGTAAATAAGCAAGAAGCAAAAGAGTGAAAGAAGTTTGTTCTTTACCCTTTTTCTTTTACTTTGCAGTTTGTTCGTTTTCTTTGCAAAATCTTATCTGACTATAAAAGAAAAAAAAGAAAAAACGAAAAAAACAAAAGCAACAACAACGCGAGGAAAAGAATTCCTCCTTGTATTTCTGTTTCGAATAAATTTTATTTACTTTTAATATTATTTTTATTTTGATCTTTAAGACCATCTCTGAACAAGAGAGCTTTTTCAAAATCAATAAAAATTTTTTTTTAACCATTTTTAAATAATTTTTAATCGAAATTATACCACAAAAAATTTTTAAATTTTTGAAATTATAATCATGTTTTATTATATTCATATATTTTTATTTATTTATTTATGTTTTTTTTCTGAAATTCTATTTAAATATATTAATAAATTTAAAATATAAAGAGATATGAAAATATTTTTTTGCATTATAAGAAAATATTTTCAATGAATTTCGTATCGTAATTATTTTTACAAAAATTATTGTATTATTAGTTCTATGAAAAAAAAAAAAAACAAAACACCAAAAATCAATCTACACTAACGTAGAGCCTTTCCTCGTGCCAAAATTTGCCTTCAGTAAAGCTAACGAGGGATAATGAATCAATAAGGGAATTCAGCAGTGTAAATTTGCTACATCATTAAAATAAATTCTTCGCGCTTCGAGGAGCTAAGGTCGAAGTTGTATCAGCCCCACTCCGCGATTCATTCCTACCAATAGGAATCATCGTTTGCCCTTTAATTCCCTCCAAAATCCGTAAATGAAGATGAAAAACAGGTTCTTGCTTTCGAGGGGTTACTAAGCAAAATCTCATTATCCTTTTTGACCATTTAGCGGAAAGTGTACGTTGTGTACATGGCATTTCTATTACCGATAATGAATTATTTCTGTAGGTATAATATCCCATCTCCCTCACTCCCGTGCTGTGTCCCACAAAACTTCCCCCCACTTTTCAATTACTTCTAATAAACTTTAGTACAATAGAAAAACCCTAAGATATTTCGATATTCGAAAGATTTGGTACTTCTGAGATATTTTCGAAATCAACAAAAAAACAAAGCTCTATTAAAACTAAAATTATTTAATTTTTTTTTTAAATAACAAAATTTTCTCAAACTTTTTTGTGATTCTATAAAACTTTCCAAAAATAAAAAGGAAAAAAAAACAACAGCAGTTATTATTACAAAAATGCCATGTCTTTTCAATTTCTAGGAATCTCTTAATAAGATAAACAAAAAATCAGCCAAATTAAACGAAAGACACACTTCCTCAAATACGACAACAATCTTTAAAAACATCTTTTTTTTCGGTTCTCCGCAAGTTCTTCTCCCGTAAGTTGCCATTGTATATTCTTTTTTTATTTTCTTCTTGTTGTCTTAATTTCACAGCCCCCTTCGTCTTTAAGACGCCGACGACAGGCCTATTTTAGAAGACCTATCCCATCCCATCCCCTCCTCTGCTAACTTAACCTCCATGGAATAAAAGAAATATTCGTCGTCGTCAATTTTACCTACTTTCTCCCTCTTCTTCAGCTTCAGATTTCCTTTAAGATATGCCGCGGGGGTAAGGGGGAGGAGTAAAAGATGTTGTCTGTTGCTTTCCACCCATCTTAAACGTTTCCCATTACCCCGAAATTCCATTAGTAGCAACAAAAAAAAGAAAAAAAAAACGACACGTGGAAAGATATCGTTTCAGTCCCTTAAGAGCTCTATATAACACCCCTCCCTCCCATTACTTTCTCCCGAAAAATAAAAGAAAGCAGGGAAGAAAGTAGACGTCCCTGTTCCCCGATGGGACAACAACACCCGCGCCACCTTTTTCCTTTCCGTTCGCCAGACAGCTCTTTCCCCCTGATGATCGACCGGAACAATGGTATCGTCGGTCCATATAAAAGGACATTTAGATGGGGAAGATGATACTAGTGGAGGGGAGAGAGAAGGGACCTATAACTGATTGATTGAAAAGTAACCCTATAAATTTCAGTTTCTGTTGCTACATGCGATGCTGATTTTAGTCTTAAAGAAATACATTTAATTTGGCCTGTGATGACGTCATTCGCTGATTTAAGATTTCAATATCTTTCAATTTGATGATGCAACGTATGACGTCATCGGCAGCCAGCCAGTGACTTTCTTTACGAGTAATATTCTGATGTCTGAATTTCTTTTCTTATTATAATTAATTCAATAAATATATTTTTATTTTGAATCATAAAATATTTTAATAGTGTTTTTTTTGTTACAATATAAAAATTAATGCAATATTTTATTTAATATAATTATCCATGAAATATTTGAATCTAAATTTGTTTGTACTATATTTTATTATGTTTTTTCTTTCTCTCTCTCTCTTTTACAGATTTCGAATAGACAACACTGATCACATAATCGATGTGAACAAAGGTAACCTCGCCTTTGAATTTGATCAGGTGCACATAATTTGCCCGGTTTATGAGCCAGGAACATTCGACAATGAAACTGAAAAATATATAATCTATAATGTTTCAAAAGTTGAATATGAGACATGTCGGATAACAAACGCCGATCCGCGTGTTATTGCAATTTGTGATAAACCACAAAAGCTAATGTTTTTCACAATAACATTCCGGCCATTTACACCACAACCTGGCGGTTTGGAGTTCCTTCCGGGAAATGATTACTATTTCATTTGTAAGTATTAAATGTATTTAAATTTTGATTGATCCCTTGATTTACTATTGTTTCATTATTATTCAATAAATATACCATCTCTTCATTTATTTAGCAGTTTATAATACTTAAATATATTTTAATTTATTTTCGGTTCTTTCGGGTCACTAGACATAAAAATTTGAAAAAAAATCTTTTTTTTTTTGTTTAAATATACTTTTTAAATGTCTTTGTAGCAATTAGGAAACATAATATTTAACAAATATTTTGTTATGTCTTAAAAAGTGTTAAGTTAAAGTGACCTGAAGGTCTTTGGGGCAATATTATTTATAGATTTTCAGGTAAAAATGTACGAAAAGTCTTCTGATTAAAATTTCCTAAAACTCCTGTATTTAATATGACCTTTTTGTAGTTAAAATTACGTTAAGGGGTCATAATGTCCTGAATGCTTTCGGATCAAAATAATTTCAAGATTTTCGAATCAAAATAGTCTAAAGGTCAGGTCTTCTATTCAAAATGCGACAAAGAAGGCTTTAAGAATCAAAATTACCTAAAAGTCTTCTGGTCTCATAGATCAAAATGACTTAAAGTTGTTTAATATATTTTCATATTACCAAAGATCGTTTTATTTAAAAATATTAATATTTTTATATTTTATTTTTTTGTACAGCAACGTCATCAAAAGATGATCTTTATAGACGGATAGGTGGGAGATGTTCAACAGACAACATGAAAGTTGTTTTTAAAGTTTGCTGCGCACCGGAAGATAAAAATAATAATACATTGAATAGTCAAACGGGTGGCGGTGGACCAGGTGTTAGTACACAACAGACATCACAACAGCATAGCAACAATATTAATTTACAAGGTGGTGTTATGGGACAGCCATCATCACCATCGGGTACATCAATTAATACAAATATTGATCAATTTAATCGTATACCGGTTACACAAAATGGAAATAATGGCATTCGGATAAATAATGTTCCACCGAATAGTGGCGGTTTTATGCCGCCAATGACTAATATTAATACAAATAGTAGCAATGTTGTACAGAGTACGATGAGCTGGCCTGGATGGGGTAATAATAATGCGCCCAACGGTGGTATGGGTGGTATAATACAACATAGTACACCGGTTACAACAATTGGTCTACAGCCACAATTTTATCCACCCCATATGACATCACCACGTCCTAATATAAATAGTGCTATTAGTAACAATAGTAATTATTCACCGTCCCATAAACCAACTAAGAAGACAAGTAAGTTTATGTACTATTATTTATTTATTCAATTTATTTATTTATTTTTTAAGATAGTGTATCTAGGCGATAGCGATAAAGTAAAATAATTTAAAATAATATCAACCTTTTATTTTCAAAAAAAAAAAGATCCTTTTTAATTCTTATAGGGTATAATTCACTCTATGATCGCTTTTTTTTTATTGTTTTATATCGCTTCCCTGGAATTAAGTAATTGTTTTTCTTTCTACACTGAATAAATGGATTTTAAAGCAAATTTTATTTTTAGTAAATAACTAATTAATACAAATGGCATGAATTCTACCTTATGTGATTTTTCTTACAGCTTTTAGTAGGGTAATTACGTAAAAAGAAAAAGGGTTATAAGTAAATATTTCTGATTTGTGGATAGTAATAAAATAAGTAAAATTCCTTTAATTCTCTTCTATAATTTGTTTTTTAAAAAATATCTTCCTTTTTTTCTTTTTGTTTTAGATGAATACGACAAACATCCGAATGAGGTTGTTAAAAATGAAGAATTGACTTACAACAGTGGTGCATCATCATCGTTCACGTTTCAACATATAAATATAAAAACGAAATCAAATAAATTATTAAAACTAATATTAAGTAAGAACAATTATTCATTGTATAATTATACAATTAAGTGTAATCCTATTATAATTTTAACAACACTGCTAGTTACTTTAATTAATTTATTTAATTCTAAGTATGGATGTTTTAGTTGGTGGTGTCAACGGTGAATTTCATGATATGGCAAGATATTAAAACAAAACAAAACAAAAAAAAATGATATATTTAAAAAGAAAAACACACACGCAAAAAACAAAAACAAAAAACACAAAAAAAAACACATAAACACACACAGACACACCCATACGTATATTTAATTTTAAGAATCGAAAAAAAAAAATTAAATGAAAATTTAAAAAAAAAAAAACAAAGATGATGAGAGTAAGTATTAAATGAGAGTGAGAGGAGAAAAATTTATTTAATTATGGGATAAATTAAAAGAGAAAAAAAAAGATACAAAATGAGAGTGTAAAATGTGGGAGAAAATCTAAATTTAATTTTAAGTGTGCGATGAGATTGAGAAAGTTTAAATAAAATTTTTTACTCTAAAAAAAAAAAGAAATTTTTTTTTATTATTTAGGGAAAAAAAAAACAAAACGAGAAAAATATGAACAAAAAGGCGATTACAGTTTTTTTCAAAAACAAAAAAAAAATATATATATATATATATTAAAAAAAGTTTGTTTTATGTTTATGTTTTTTAGGAAAAAAAAAAAATAATAATAATAATAAAATAAAACAAGAAACTGACTCTTTAAGATTATGTAAAAAAGAAAAATATGAAGAAAATTTAATAAAAAATCAAATTTAAAAAAAAAAAGACACACACACACACACGAGAAATGAATGAAAAACAAAAGAAAAACATCTTTTTTTACATGCGACGTTTTTTATAAATATATATAGGTCTATAATATTTAAGATTCTAAGAAAAAGACGTGGACTTCACGAGGGGAATGTAAGAAGGTGTGAACAGAGTGAAACCCCTTCTAATCGTTTTTATTGCATTGAATCAAGTTAGAGCTGGTCGAATTCATTTCCTTGACCAGTGCACAGATTTAAAATGAAAAGAAATGAACGGATATGAAGCGATTGTATTAATTACCATGATAAGAATAAATAAAAAAAACCACAGATGTTTTTTTTTTTTTTGTATATCTGTAACGGCAACAAACTAGGACGGACCTTTTTAATGAGTGTTAGCGAAGAGGGTAAGGGGTGCGGACGACACGAATATTTTCCGAGAAAATTGTGTTACACCCAAAAAATTATTAAATATAAAATAAAAACACGAATTATTGATTTACTATGTGATTTTTTTTTCTAGAATCTCTTTTATACTATTACTTTTTATCGGTTCTTTTTTTTCGTTTTTTTTCTTTTTATATGTCTTTTTAAATCAGAAAATTCAAACATACAGAAAACAAAATGAAAACTAATTATAATTTCATGAATTTTAAAGAACCAAAAAAAGGAATAATTTAAAACGAACATTTTTGGCGATCTAGTTAATTAAAATAGAAAAGAAAAATGAATTTATAAATTAACTTCGGTTCGATTGCGGAAAAAAAAAACAAACAAGTAAACAAAACAGGCAAATTAAATGAAATAATTGAAAAGAAAATTATGAATAGAGTGAAATTAATTTTATTGTAAATGGTATGGATTTTCCTTTGGATTCAAATCCTCGTTTCCTTTGTAAAAAAAAAGAACAATTAAGAGAAATAAGAATGTTTACCTAAGGTAAAACACTTATATATAAATATATATTTATACATAAAATAACGTCTATTATATAAATATGAAAAGGAAATTATTGTATTTATATAAAATAATTTTAGATTTTATAACTTTTACTTTTTTTTTCCTATTATTTTTTTCTTTAAATTCTTGAACTTCGTGTTTTATTCTTCGTGCATATTTTTTTTTTAATAAAATGTGCCGGTAGAAAAAATAGGAAACAAAATAAAACAAAAAGAACAAATAACAACAAAATGAGACAGAAAAAAAAAATTGAAGGAATGAAAATGAAGACGAATCCAAGCCAACGAGATTCAGTTGATATATATAAAAATTTTTTTTTCTTTTAAAGACTGAAACTGGGGTAGATTCTTCTTTTTTTTTTAGAAAATTTACTTAAGGCAAGGGAGAAATGAGAAATGATAAACAAACACAAAAAATACAAAATGGACAACCAAGTATTATTATTTTTTTAACTTTAATTCAAATGCTATAGTTTTAGTTTAATATAAATATAAATATAATTTTTTTTTTTTGCATAGCATTCTTTTTCCTCTATATAATCTTTTTTTTTTTTTTCTAAAAAATTCTGTTAGAATTTTCATTTTATTTAAGTATATATAATTTTTTTTTTTGTTTTTAATTAATGAGCGGATGAATGAGAAAATGTTGTATCCTAATAATAATAAAGAATTGTAAGTGAAATTTATCAAAAACAGACAAAATAAGAAAAATCGAAAAATAAGTATTTTGTAAATATTTTTAAATATTTTGTGAGAATTTGAAGGGACGAATTTAATCTTTTAATTTAAAAAATGACAACAAGAAGTGATTAATTTTAATTTTGAATATCACATGTTTTATTTTATAATTTAATACGATTCTAAATAAAAGTATTTTTGATACATATAATTTTTCTTTTTCATAATCCAAATTGTTAGTTTAATTTTTCAAAAAAAAAAAAAAAAAACAGCAAAGTACTCCATAATACTGTGATTAATTTCATGCCTTAAAATAATCCAAATTTGCTGTTTTATTAAAAATTTTATATGAATCCATTAAACATACCTCTTGCCATATCATAGATTTGACTGTAAAATTAATTAATAATATTTTTTTCCTCTACTATTTGCCTATTATTTTACATTTAAATATATAATTTTTTTTTTATAATTTTCTATTTTAAATAATTCACCAGCAAATAATCCTTCCAAATTCTCTCAGAAAATGTATAAATAAATGAAAGTCAGTAAAATGAAGTCATCCGCTTCGTATACTTTGAAATAAATTGTATTATTCATTTTTATATATATAAATATAAATAAATTGATTAATTAATCTTATGGGAGAAAACAAATACGAATGCAAGTGCGTAGCATTAGTTAATAAATCGCTTTTAGAAGAGAACGGCAAAAAATAAATAAATAAATAAATGAAAAAAAAAATAAAAAAAAACAATAAAAGGGAAAGAAAAGCTGATGCAAAAAAATTGAAGCTGATTTCTTTTTTTTTAAATAATAAACAAAATTTCTTTTTGAAATTATCATTTTGTTTTATTTTTTCCAGCAAACTCCCACCCCCCCTCCCCTCCCCCCCCCTTTTAAATATTACAATATTATGTCCTTTTTTGTAATTTTACCCTCAATCTGTATCGAAATTTTTGAACATTTAGTTTATTTTATAAATTTAGATATTTTTTTATAAATATTTTCATTTTCAAACCCCCTCTTCTTTTTACATGAAATAAAAGATCTTACAACAGTTTCCGTAAATGTTCTTCGAAATTTGGTATTGATTTTATATTTTGTTTTCATTTCATATGTTTATTTATTTTTTTCGTTGTTGTTTTAAAAATATCCACACGCTTTAATCTTCAAGTTCTCGTTTTATTTAATTTTAAAAATACAATCATGAAATTAATGATGATATTTTAATAAATAAAAAACGAATAGTATAATTTAATTTTTTTTTTGTAATTTGAAGAATATTTTATTTTTATAAGTTGCTATGATTTTAAAAACGAAAAAGGATTTATATGTGTTTGTTTTTTTGTCTTTTATAGAAGAGGTCAGCTTCAAATTAATTTTTTAATTTTCATACTTTTGCCTTTTATTATTGTTCCTATTGTTTATAATTTTTTTTGTTTCTTTGTCTGTAGATAAAAAAAAGAAGAAAAACTATAAGTAGGTTAATTTAAAATTATTGAATATTATCTTGGTTGTCTTAAATACCAGGGGAAAAAAAAAACACAAAACAAAAAGTTTAAATTTTAATTAATGGAAGGATCACAAAACTTAATAGACAAAAACAAAATCTAATGTTAAAGAAAAAAAAAGAGAAGAAGGAAGAAAAAAATACAAAGGTTTATAATAAACAAATAAAGATAGAAAATAAAATCGAATTTAGCACATCCTCCCCACCAAAAATGCAATAAAATAAAAGATTAAAAATAAAACAACTTGTAATAGACGTTAATACTAAAATTACAAACAAAAAACCAAAATGGACAAGAATATAAAACAAAAACAAAACCAAGACGAGAAGAATGATATAAATAAAAAAATAAAAACAAAATAAATAAATAAAAACAAAGAAACAAGAACAGAAAATAGTTTAATATTGTAATTAAACAGATTTTTCATAAAATATTTAATTCAATTAATTTATTTCTTTTAAATCTCAACAATATTTTAATTTTTCACAATGCGGTGAAACAATAGTAGGAATAAATTTTTACATTTACACACACATACACAAGCATAAATAAGCAATAGAAATAGATAAGCTCTTATTAATTATATTTATATGGATTTTTCTAGGATATTTTTTAAAGTAATTTTAAATATATTTACAGTGTTTAAACAATTTTTGCTGTAATCGATGAAACATAAAATACACGTATATAAAACAAAAGAAACAAACAAACAAACAAACAAAAAAACCCAAACTGGAATGAAATGAAAATAAAAATAAAAAACAAATCACTTAATAATAGTGATTTATAAACATTTTATCTCAATGCTATGCGCGATTATTGCACAGGAAAAATGTTGGAAAAATATCTTTTATTTTTCCTTTTTCAATTAAAATTAATTAAAAATCATTGATGGAAGAAAATTTAATAATTATAAATAGGGGAATGATATACGAACAGTGCGGGAGGATGAATTTAAATAAAAATTTAACATCAGGACAGAGATAATACACATTATAGAAAAATAAAAATAAAAATAAAAATAAAAATGAAAATGAAAAAAAAAACAATATTTAAAAATATGGGCGAGAAAATGACTTGACTTGTTCTATTATAATTAATTAAATTCATTCGATATTTTCATTAAAAAAAAATTAAAATAAAAATAAAAATAAAAAACAAAAAAATAAAAAACCAAAAAAAATAATAAAAACAAAAATATTTTACATTCCCTACAAGTGCCGTTTGATTTATGAAACAAAAGAAAAAGAAAATAAAATGAATTATTAATAACAATTACAATAATAGGAAATGTAGACTGTTACCACAATTCCTTAGATTTAAGTGCTTTCTTACAAAAACTTAGTTTTATAATTGCATTAATTTAATTTTCTTAATTTAAATATTAAAATTTTGCGCCTTAATTAAGGATCAAGAATCGGTTACTAAACAACCATATAAAAATCTATTAATTTTTTTTTTTGTAATTAATTATCTTAAATGGGCTTTTATTAAAGATTTCGATTACGATTTTAATTATAGAACAAAAAAATAAAAAAACAAAACAAAAATGTATACACACATAATTATTACTTAACAATAAAACAAAACATAACGAAATAATTTATAAAACTATAGACACGATAAATGAAATTAAATGTGCTTTAATTTAGTAAATTAAATTAATTAAATTTAAATTTTATCTTGAATATTTTCAGTATTTGGGATATTTAAAAAATTTTTTGGAAGAAAATAAAACAAAACAAAAACAAAAAGGCATAACAAAATTATAGAATATAAAAGTAAACCTTGAATTTTTTTAATTCAATTTTATTTATTAATGCAGGAGATTCTTTAAAAGCTTTAAAATTATGAAATTCCTTTATGAATATCGTTTTTTTTTTAAAAATATTTACCTTTTCTTTTTTAAACATCTTGCAAACAGTTCAGAAACATATTTCAAAACACATTCCAAACATTTCAACAAATAAGTTTATTAAATTTTTAAAGTGTTTCAGTAATTAAAAGAGTAGAAATAATCGTAATCGAGTCGAAATTTAATTAGCCCTTAAAAGTACGTTAATTTTGTTTTTTTTTCTCTCTCTCTTTTTTACATTTGAAATGACACAAAACGTTCTAAATAAAACCAACAGAAAAATGTTTTTCTCGTTTAAAAACAAAAACGTATATCGACTTAATTTATCCTAATTAAAATTGTATTGAATTCGAATTTTTAATTAATAAGAAATTTTTCAATCTTGGATATGTCACATGAAAAAAAAAACAAAAACGAAAAGAAAATTAAAAATCATATTCGAATTTATAAAGACGCAAAATTTCGGTTTTATTTGAATTTTCATTCAAATAATTAAAAAAAAAAAAAAAACAAATTTTAATTCATTTTTATAAATAAATTCTGATTTATATTCTCATTTAAAAGGAACTGAAGAATTATTTATAAATAAATAAATTAATTACATTCAATTACAAATCGATAAATCATTTAAATAAGTTTCTTTTTCTTTTTTTTTTGCTTTTTTCTTAAAGATGAATACAAAAAATAAAATAAATAATTTTATAAAGTCTATTTTATACGGTAATTGAAGCAAAGGAAATTAACAATAAGTTAATTGGATAATATTTTAAATATTTTGCACAGGTCGTCAAGGTCTTCACACCTTTCTAGGCCCAATATTTTTCAATATGAATTAACAAAAAACAAAAAAAAAAACAAACAAAATAGGCAAAAATCAGCAATTCTATAATATTTTCTATAATTTATTGATTAAAGATAAAAAAACATAAAATTTTTTGTAGATTTTAATTTTAACAAAATGGCTCGATAATTTCAGAAACTGCATAATTTTCTTTTTATAAAGAAATCTTTTTTATTGTATTTTAGAAAAGATTAAATACTCACATAAAAAAAAAGACTCATTAATTAAATTATAAAAATATAAAGAATAATTTTAATTTTAAATAATTTTTGTATTATTTTTGCCAAACGATCGTCAGTAGATTCTAAAAGTTTTTAGAATTTCAAGAAAAATTAGAAGTCGAGAAGGTTTTTGAATTTTGAAAAATGAAATAATAATTCTAATTAAAAAGCATTTAAAAAAAATTTTTTTTTAACTTTATTCAAGCATGTAAAATTAATTTTTGATAATACTTTTTTTTAAAATTATATTTATTCATTTTTCCGTTTCCTTTTATCAAAAAAAGAATAAAAAAATGGACGTTTTTTTTCTGTGTTGGTACACGGGAATATTTTTTTATTTTATTTTTTTATTTATGTGATCGAATTTTAATTCGTTAAAAATTTGTTTTAATTGTTCGAGAAAAAAAAAGAATAAAATAAACACTTCTAGTTTTTCTCTGACGAGAATTTTTAACGTGTGGCGAGATTTTTGAAAAAAAAAACAATACCTTCGTTTGTGATATTTTTAAACGAAGAATTCAACACTACCCAATCCAATTAACAAAAAAAATATTTAATAGATTAAAAAAAAATGAAAAAAAGTGATTAAATCATCGAATTACTTAAGTCTCATGGAAAAGTAAAAGCCTCCCGTAAATTAAATTAACTACCGAGTCCTGAGAAAACCGAAAAATTTACAAAAATCTGACAAAAAAAAAGAAAAGAAAAAGACATTATTAATAATAGTTGATGTTAAATGAATGATAAAAGAACTGCAAGGAGGTGTTTGATGAAGAGATAAAACGGTAATTGTGGTATTTTTATGTAAAACAACCAACAAAAAACAAATTCAACGTAGGTATGAGAATAGGTAAGCTTTTTTCTATTGTTTCTATTTTTTTTTTTCTTTTATTTTAAGGGAAACATTTTGTAATTACAAGGAGAAAAAAAAAAAAGAAAGTGAAAATGCTATAGAAGATTGTGGAGAAGGTAAAAAAATAATAAAAATTATATATAAATATAAAAAGATCAGATAATTTGCATGAGATAGACGACAGATACGACGAAAATCGTGAATCCCTGCCCACGAGGGGAACCAAGAAAATTACCTATTAAATAAGTGTATAAATGTATCCAGTTTTTTTTTTCGTTTTGAGAAAAAAAAGAAGAAAAATGATAGTGTGGGAAAAAATCGATGCAAAACAAAAAAAAAAAATGATGATGATGATGAAAAAAAATAGTAAATGTGTGAATACTAAGGCAACCAAATAACTTAAGGGTAAAGATAAAAAGAAAAGAAAAAGCAGTAATTTTAATTGAAATTTAAAAACGAGAAGAAGAAAAGGAAAAATAAAAAAAATATATATATATATATAAAATAAATAAAATGACGAATGTGAAATATTGAAAAAAAAGAAAAAATGTAGCTGACGAATGATGATGTTTTGCATTGGGGGTAAACTTAATTAAAATTAACAGAAGAATGCTATTTGATAAAGAAACACCTTTAATTTTAAAACTTTTAGTATAAACAATTTAAACACTTTAAGTAAGATGATGAGATAAAAATGACGAAATCCAAAAGAAATTACGTATTTTTAAGCGAAGTTTATATATACATGAGCAGGCAGGTAAAAGACAAGAATAAAAAAGGAAAAAAACAACAACAACAAAACAAAATGATAATTATGAAAAAAAAAAAATAAAATAAAAAAATAAAAATAAAATAAAATAAAAAATAATAAAATAATAATAATAATAATAACAATAATAAATAATAACAGAAAGAGAAAAATAAAAGTAAAACTGAGAGCAACAGTGCGCAAGTTTGTAAAACATATTTTTTCTCGATGAAAATACTGCAGAAAGCAACAACAACAAATTATTATATATATAAATAGATATATACACCAAACGGAAAAACTAAATGAGAAAAAGTACATAAAAATTGATGAAAAACACTGGAAAATTATAATAAAAAAATTAAAAAAAAAAACTGATCTGGTTTTTCTTCAATCGCCCTCTTTTTCCTATCCTATTTTAATATAATAAAGTAAATTCCATTGATTTTAAAAGTCGGTTTAAATTAAAAGAGATAAAAAAAACGAAATTATTTATTTTTTAATTAGTTTAGGCCCCTTACAAAATAAATAAATAAAACAATTTATTAAAATATTTTCTATTTTATTTTATTACTTTACGTTTTAGTTTTAATATTAAATCACATTTAAACCAAATTAAATATAATATTTTTATTATATACATTAAAAAGTAATGTTTTACTTATTTATTTATTTATTTAGTGTCGTAAATGAAATGGAATTTTTAAAAGCTTAAAGTTTTAATTTTCCACAGTAGGGTTCCTATCATTACGTAAACATAAATTTCCTATGAATATCTAAATATTGAAATTAATCGTAAATTTTATCTCAATTCATATTTTACAAATTTAAATACATTTAAATTTTTATACATTCAAAGAATTTAAACTAGCATTAAATTGAGACATATTTTTTTAAATTATTAAATTGTATCAGCTACAAATAAAATGAATTATAAAACTAGTTTAAAGCCTTTTATTTTTATTGATTATTAATTCAAATAAAATATTACAGGTATATAAGTTTTTATTAATATTTATAAATTCTCTTGTTGATTAATTTCAAGGAATTAATCTGAAGGAGAAAATTTGTAACGGTCGGAAATGGAACACTCAAAGTAAATTTCGTTAAATAAAAAAACGGAAAATTTGAAGAGTTTTTATAATTTTCCTTTTAGTAAATTTTCATATATTTGCGAACAATAAAAATATTCATATTTAGTGCGTTAAAATAGAAAAATTAACGATTGATTTCATGACTTTTGATTTACTATGATAAGTATCAGTAGTAAATTTTCTGTAACTTCACTCCCCTTGGCCACACCACCCGCCAACATTCCCACTGTACGAAGAAATAATGAAATGAATTTGATATTTCTTATTAAATTTAGGATATATTAAAACTATGGAATTGCTTTATTTGTTATTAATTTGTAAGAAATTTCCAAATGGTTAATTTATTACCATAACAACCGGACGACGTTGGGTGGAATAAGTGGGAAATGTAACGATTTCGTAAAGTAACTTATAAAACTGAAAAGGGGGTTTTATTAGTTACAAGTAGATATAAAATAGTTAATAATAATGTTTAAATGTAATGTTTAATAAGTTAATTAATATGATAAAATATCCTAAACGATAAATTACATTTTGTGTGTAGAACTTTTCATGTTCCGTTTCCTGTTGTTACGAAAATGGCAGAAGCGTGTATGAAGATCAGGTGATTATGTTTAACTTGATTAAATTTGAGTTTCTAAGGGCTTTAAATTGTTAATTCTTTGAATTGTTTAAGATTATATTGGAAATAAAGCGATTTATATAGTTTTAAAGCTTTAAATATCGAAAGTTTATTAAAAATAAATGAAAAACCCGCCAATCGAATAACAGTGCCATCTGGTGGATAAATTTAGCATTGATAGGACGCAATCTGAAGTCACGCATCGCAATGGCGTTTCTCGAATTAAAGAGTTTCGTTGATTGTGCTTAACTACCGGGAAAAAATTTCCTATGATAATCGTAAAGGAATTTCAATTTCTATATAAAAATGAATCGTGTAAATGATATTAATTGATAATAACTACAATAATAACAATGAATATATGATTTAATTGTATATTTTTGTGATTTTTTATTATCGGACCAGAGCGCAGATGTAAATTTTTCTTCCAGTTTTAGTGTGTGTCAGTTTTTTAGTGTCTCGAAGTAAAACGTTCGTCGAGACGAGCAAACTGAAAATTATCCTGGAAATTTGTTTTGTTTGTTTCAAGCTTGTATTTTGATGATAAGAAAAAATTAATCGGAATATAAAAAGGAAACATTTGAAAAGTATTAGGGACGATAAACTCCTCAGGCTGAGTGTGATTTTTTTTCTTATTTTTTTTTGTTTTGTGTAAATAAATTCAATGAAGAAAGGGTTACGTGCATTTCAAGTGTGGACCATTGTCGAGAATCCTGTCGTATTCTAGGACTAATTTTATTTTCGATTTTATTTATTTCCCATGAATTTCTAGATGAAAATTTCTAAGTTATAAATTTCTTTAAAATCCTGAGATTGTGCAACACGTGTAAAAGATATTAAAATAACTTAAGACGATTCTGATAAATGAAAATTTCTTAAGAAAAAATAACATTGAAGATATACATTAAAAAGAAATGGTGAGAATTCGTTTATATATTGCCGCGTTACGCGTTTATGACGACAAATGGCGGTGTCGTGGTTTGAATAAGTGATTTATTTTTTTGAAATAATAATATTAAGTATAATTAGAAGGGAAGACAAGAGAAAAGAAATAAGAAAAAAAAAAACAAAACAAAAAGTATATTATTATAATATATATAATTATTATTTTTTGATTTGTCCTACTCCTTCATTCGGTGTGGTGATTTTTATAATAGTCCGTGGGCGAATATAAGCGCATAATTATAAAATAAACATGACGGAAACCGATAGTAAAGCAAAAGAAGTGGTTGAGAATGGAAAGGATGCAAATAAGGGCGGGGGTGAGGATGATTCTGGTCCTGGTAGTTCCGCTGTAGCCGAGACTGCCGTCCCAGACAAATTGGCCCTTCTTGAAAAATACAAGGTTTGTAGAATACTTCATATTTTTAATTATTGTAAAATTACATTCCGCCTGTAAATAATCATTTCAATTAAATGTCCTTATCAACATTAACTGAGAAAATTATCTCCATAAAACTGCGGCCATTAGGGTCAGACCGAAAGTCACATAACACATCTCCTTGGTATCTGAATGATAAAAACTTTTCTCGGAATTGTGAGCGGAGATCCGAAGTCGCTTAATAATGGATGAATTTGTGACGAAAACTTTAATATCCATTTATTTCTGGGGCATTTTGTGCAGTAAACAAACCTCAGTAGCATTCCCCAGGTCAATCAGTCTGTCATTTGTCCCCGACCAATCAGAAAACAGAAGCACGTCACTGCTTCCAAACATACAATCTGTCAAAGCCAGTGTTGTCAACATTGCAGAATATTTGCATTCCCTACAAAATTTATAAATAAAATAAATATTAAAAAAAAAACTAGAACCTGTTGTTTTATTCTGTTTTATTTTTAAAAATATATTAATTTATTATATTTATTATATGTAATATATTTAATAAATTTATATTTATAAATTAAATAAAAAAAAAAAAAATAAAAATAAATAAAGTAAAAATTAATGTATATTTATTATCTTCTATTTTAAATAGGAAACTCTTGTTCATTTGTGCAATTATCAAAATGAATATTTAACACGTGTTGATAGTCTCTTGGATGCGTGGAATTATATTGATAAAATTCTACAACAAACTACACCAGATGCTAGTGAAAATCTTTTACATTGGGTCCTTAAACATACCGTACGACTTATTTTAGTCGGTGATTGGATTAAAATTGAATGTAATAAACGTAATGAAATAAAAAATAAAGTTGAGAATATCCTTCCACGGCTACAGGCCGGCTCAATGAGTTTATATAGATGCGAATATATTCTCAAAAATATTGATAATCCTTGGGGTAATGAAGAACTTTTAAATGTTTTACGTGGAGATCCATGGACTGTTACTGATGAAGGTGCTATTAATATATTTTATTTAATAAAAAAAAATAATAAAATATATTTTCTTAAAGATATGGATTTTTTAACACAAGAACGAGGCTGTATGATACTTTTGAGACTACAAAAATTATGTGAAATTAAATGCGATGATATGGCTTTTGCTTGGTCATCAAAAGCCTTAGCAGCCTATAGATCTGTTAATTCAGATCATATACTTAGAAAATCAACATCAGCAAAACAATTGGCATTTTTACTTGATGCATATTTGTGCCATTTACATAAATTTGGTCATATATCTAAGATAATTGATGAGGTGATAATAAATAATGTAATATAAGATTATTATTAATAAATTTTATTAATAATAGGTGAAACAACTTGATTTGGACAGCGCACAACAGCTAATCCATCGTAATGTTAATCCTAAAGCAGAACCTGGCCGTCTTATTAAGTATCGTAAAAGGGTAGCTAGATTAGCGTCAGATATTGTTATCGCTAAATTAATGGTCGAGGATCTCAGCGACCAAAATGAAAAATATTATTGTGATATACTTAAAGAGTGGCTGTGTCTTCATAAGACCGTTCCTGTAACTGAATTTCGTAAAAGTGCTAGAAAAATTTATATGACGGCGATATCAACAAAACATCTCTATTTGGCGTGCGAAGTTATCAAGCTAATGGTAAGGGTGATATATTTTATTTTTAATTCATGAATTTATTGATTATTTCGTTTTTATTCTTTAGGAGATGGATGACTGGCGTGAACTACTACTGGAACTCTGTGTACGGGCTATAACAGGTGATTTAAATGAATTAGAACTTCTTAAGAGTGAGAAATCTTGTGACGAATATATTGTGATAAAACATGAGGTCGATTTGTCTTATCGGTATATATATTTAGCCGATTTGCTAAAAAACCATACCCCTTTGGCACAAGAGTGTATATTAACTGCGTTCTCTTTAAATCCAACCAAAGATAATTATCAATTAGTCAAAGATATTGCTATAAGAAAACAAAATGAGGAAAAAGTTACTAACTCCCCTAGTAATAAAACAATCCCGCTCCCTTTAACTGTTACCTCTTCTAGTAGTAATAGACAAGAGTCACAAGTTAATGATCATTTAGAAAATTTATCAAATCAATTTTCAAAAGACATAACTGTAACAAAGTTAAACATAAACTCAAAAATTCAAAATTCGACTGATCAACAAATTTCAAAATTTACAAATACACCGGAATTAATTTCAACAACTATTAAAACTGTTAAACCACCGATGGTTGAAATTAATGAAAATTCCTCCTCGATCCCTAGTAATAATTCGTTGTCTGAAATTCGTCGTGATAATGATTCCATAGAATCAGGTAAGGTAAGTAATTCATCTGCTGCAATACCAGGTCCATCGAAAAAACATGATCATCGGTATTCAATTGATTTTCTACATTCTATTACGGAAGGTAGTAAAATTTCAAATTCGCCTAGTTATGATGCTCTATCTGCACCAAGTTCTATTTTTGATTCGTTAGAAACAATGGATTTACCAGATCATATTCGTAGTGATCTTTCTGTACTATTAAGTAATCCAAGATTAAAAATTCTTTCTTGGATGTTGCCATGGCCTGAATTAGATGCACACTGTCAGAAGCTATTAAAAGAGGATTGTAAATTATCGATAGTTCGGCAAAGTTTAGCTGGGGCTAATGATAAACTACAGTATTTACATCTTGATTATAATATGTTTCGGCATTTACCAGAAAGCGAATGTCCTGGTATTGAAAAAGGTTATGAAAAATATTCAATGGATTCAGATGATTTGGTAGGTTTAAGTGATTCATCGTCGAGTAAGAAGAAAAAATCGAAGAAATCCAAAAAGTCTTCAAAAGAATCAAAAGAACGTAAAGAAAAAGTTGATAAACAAAAATTGCCAAAAGAAAAAACCCAAAAAGTGTCAAAGAAGAGTATAAAATCTTCAAATTCTCCGCAACATCCTTTACAAACGGCTGCCTCAGCTGTGCCACGTACACGAGAATATGAGGCACTATTGCGTGCATTGTACTATCAACAATTACAACATCAGTTACAATTATCGCAATCCTTATCATTATTAAATCAACATGCTCCAATTAATCGAACATTTTTCCTTCCATATCTTGCTGCACAAATGCAAGAACGTAATAAGAGTAGTGGGGATAAACAAACAGTATCCCTACCACCGCCACCACCAGTTCCTCTTCAAAAGGTTCCAACAAAAGTCTCAGAACTATTAAAGAAATCTATAACGAAATCTCCTAGTCCTCCAATGCCTAAATTACAACTTCAAATGTTACAACGTCCATCAACATCAAAAATTCATACTGTTGAAGGACAAATAAATGATAGGGTGCAACAACAACAACAACAACAACAACAACAATATGCACAATCGACGATACCTCATTTACAACCGTGTGTTACACAGTCCCAGCCTATACGACATTTACAGCCGGTTCCCCTTTTACAACCGATACCGCCCGTACAAAATCAACAACAGTCTGTAAAACAGGTGCAATCAATTGCACAACAACAGGTACAGGTTTCAGCAAAAGCTGTACAAAATCCTGTTATAAATTCAACATTAAATAAGCCTCCGATGTTAGTACAGCCTGTTCTTATTAAAGATAATAATACTCTAGTCAAAATAGCAATTCTACAAAATATTACACAAAAAATGTTATTACAACAGCAACAACAACAACAACGTCAACAATTACAACAACAGATCCAAGATAAGTATTTTTCTATAAATTCAACTACTAGTACTACTGGTACTACAATTATACCGAAACCGGTTATGCCTCCTCTACTCCAACGTTCGCCAACAAATATAGTTTTAAATCCTTTAAATACGTTCCAGAATGATCCAAATATTGGAATAAAACGTAACATTCCCACCGCAACAATAACAAGTATTCAAACATCAATAGCTCGATGTAATCTTCCTGTTGAGACTACGGTTGCAGCACCAATGAAATTAAGTTCTGTTATAAAATCTAATGCACAAGTAAATATACAACCGGTTACAACAATAGGTAAAACAATTTATACCCCTTGTGCGCCACGGAATACAATAGCAACTGTTGTTAAAGTTGCACAAACAAAACCAACAGTATCAAAAGCAACAATATCTAATACGACAATTGCTAAAACAAACACGGTTAAAGTAATTAAAATTAAACCTTCACCAACAAAATCTTCATTAACACCAAGTACTAAATTATCGAGTACAAAATCTAAAGTAATGAAAGCGACACCAGTAAAAATTAAATTAAATTCAACTGGTATTACATTATTACCTGTTGATACATTTTCGGGGGTATTTAAAAAATCTGATAGTACACCACCATTAAGTCCGATTATTTCAAATTCTTTACAAACTAATGAAATTTTAAATGGATCATCAACAGAAAGTGCTCCGGAAAGTTTAAAATTTAATGAAACATTATACGAGGACGGTATAAAAAAAATAATTAAAAAAAGTTCAGATAGTACGAAGGTATCGTCAACGATAAAATCAAAAATATTGAAAAAAAAGGAATCGAATAAATTAAAAGAATCGAAAAAATCGAAATCAAAAGAATCTAAAATATCAAAAAAATTTAAAACTACAAATGAATCTAAATTACAAAAATTGGTAAAAGAAACAAATTTAACAAAAGATTCAGAAATTCAAATTTCAAAATTTGAAAAAACATCAATAGAATCGAATGATGATAGTGTTGTTCCAACATCAAGTAATAATAATATTGTTGAAAAGATTTTAAATTTAAATTTAAATCAAGAGAAAGATACTAGTGTTCCTGTTGATATTACAAATCAACAACGAACGGATGGAAATCAAATTTCATGTATAGCATCAGCGATTCAAACACCTGTAACACCTGTAGCACCTGTAGCACCTGTTCCACAAAATAGCGAACAATTGGCCGGTGATACTTTAGAAGAAGTACCAATATCAGCATCAAGAGAAATTGAACAGTATATTATAAAAATTCGGGAGGGTTTAGTCGATGATTCAACAAAAGATGTATCATCTCAAGATGAAGAGAATGATGATATTATTGATATGCTGTTAGATATGGAAGAGCATAAAGAATTAATAGAAACTGTATCATTACCGGATGTTGTAGAAAAACATTCATTACAAATAGTAAATGAATCTTGTAAAAATTCGAAAACAGAATCTAAAACAAGTTTTTGTATTGAAACTATACCAAAAGTGACTACAAATAATACAAAAGAAATAGATAAAGTACTTAAAACGGAAATACCATCAAAATTAACACCAGAAATTTCTTCAACAGTTATAACGGAAATAAGAAAAAATTTCAATTTAGATGTTTATACAACACCAGAGGAGATTTCATCAACATCAGAAACAACAGCATGTGAAACAATTTCAAAAAATACTATACCATTAGAAACGATTAAAATTGTTGAAAATGACAAATTAACAAAAATTGAAGAAACTAAATTTAAATTAAAATGCCATAAAAATACAATTAATGAAAAAATATCATTATCAGATAATTTGAATATAGAAAAATCATCAATTGTTGAATGTAATACAACAACAGAAAAGGATAATACTACAGAAGATTGTACTATAATAAATTTAGATAGTCATGAAGAATTTACTGATCATATAAATTGTGATTCAAATTCACCAATACCACCAGTATTACAAGATGATTTTGATGTATTCGAAGAAATTCCTGGTATATTAAATACTGGTTTTCGTAATGATGATGTTGTTAAAGAAACTGTTAAAAATGATAATAGATTAAATTATCCACCATTTATTCGTCCAGAAGGTATTAATCCAAATATTGATCTTCCAGCTGAAGAAACATGTTCACAAACAATGCATACAATATTTCAACGACATACGAATAGTACATTAAATAATGTACAAGTTGAACCGAATGAAGAAATAGCACAAATTTTTAGTAATAGTGCTAAAAGGGAGAAACGTGATCCAAGAATTTATTTACGTAAAAGACAAAATTCTTATAATAAAAAATCTGAAATTATTGATAATAGAAAATCACCAAAATTAAATGATATATTACAAAATATAAATAAACCGATCATTTTAGAAAATTCTAAATCATCATTAATAGAAAATCAGAATACTGAACGTATTATAGTAAAACGGAAAAGAGGTAGACCTAGAAAATATCCACAAATGCCTATTGAAAATGAGGGTTGTGATAAAGAGGTCGAAGCCATATTATCAACAACACAGACTGAAATTTCTGATGGTTCAACAAGAAATATTCGTCCTAGAACGGTCATGTTACGTGCATATTATGCAAATAGACCATTACCGACACCGAAAAGGCCAAAATCTAGTCTACCAATTAGACGTGGAAGACCACCAAAAAATTCTAAATTACCGAAAAAGGATGATACTATAATATTATTAAGTAGCGATTCAGATAATGATAATACATCTAATTGGATTAAATCGAATGGATTAAGAAAATCAAAACGTAAATCTTATAATGATTCAAGAAAATTAAATAATTTAGTTGATATTAAAAGGAGAGAAAAAAAGGATGATTCTGATTCATCATATAGGCCTACAACTGAACGTACTAAAAAGAAGAATCGTCGTAAATCTGGTTATCGTTCTGATAATGAATCTCGTCATTTAAATGGTGGTAATAAAATGAATAAAAGATGTAAAAGTGTTATGTCAAAAACTGAATCGAAACGATCATTAAAACGACGAAATTCTAGAAGATCTAGTATTAATGATAATCGATCATGGTTAGGTAATAATATACCATTAATATCTTCACGTCGTCGATGTGGTAGATATTCTAGGATTGGTCTAGATAGTGGATCAGATGATAATTGTTCTATAGAAAGTATTATAAATCCAGAAATTGAATTATTTTCTAGTATTGGACAAAGTAAACATCGTGAACCGATGCGTTTAAGAAGGACATCAACATTAAATGTATCATATTATGATCAAGATTCTGATACAGAAAGTGGTGAACATTTTCGACCATATTCAAAAATTGTTAAAAAATCTCGAATAATACAAAAAACAAAAGATAATAATGTTAATTTACCAAAAATTGCATTAAATGATCCAAAATTATTTCTACAAAAACCTATTGTAGAATTAACACGTTATAGTTGTAATCAAAATAAAAATTCAATAAATTCACCTTTAACATCGGATAGTGAAATACGTGAAGATATAAAAACTGGTTTACAACCGAAAAGAATAAAAAAGATTTATTTAAAAAATATACGAAGCTCTAAAATAGCAATCGTTAATGAATCAAGCTGTAGTAGTCCTAGAACTGAACCAGAAAATTCTGATTTAAATAATGAATCTAAAATAAAATCGAATATTTTAGATTATGATATTAAAACGATACAAAATAATAAAAATTCTAAATATAATAGATTTTCACCAGTACTATCAAATAATTATGGATATCATAAAAATACTAATGATAATTATCGATCAGATGCTGAATTATCAAGATTTGATAATAATAAAAATCATGAAATTTTACCAATTCGTTCTAAATCTTTATCACCAAGAATTTTACATGGGACAAGATTACCAGTATCATTAAAATTATTAGCAAAAAATAATTTACCAGAGATTCGTCTTAAAAAATTAGATAATTTAACAATGTTAAAATATCGACAAAATATTCTTGTAAATGGTTTAATTGTTGGAAATCCTACAATTGCTGTAAAACGTTTAAAAATTAAAGGATTACCAGTTAAAATATCAAATCAAAATTATCATGATGAAAAATTTAAACGTTCAAAATATTTTGGTTCACAAAAAATTCGTAAAATATTTCCAGGATATTTGCAAGAATCAATAAAATATGAATTAATTAATTTGAATTTAAAATCGAATCGTTGTATTAATTTAATGGCTGAAGCTGAAATACCAACAAAACAATGGAATAATTTAGATATGTTTCATGTATCATCTGATGATGATTCATTAAATGAATTATCTGAATTAAGGAAACCAATTAAAATTCCACGTATTGAAAATAAATTAACAAAAAATTGTAATGTAACTAAAGGAACAATGATTAATAAAGAATTTGAAACACAAACATCACAAGATTTAAATGATCAATTGGGTACAAAAAAGAATTTCATGTTTGATATTTATTCAGTATTTGTAAAACCGGATTTTTATGATAGTCCAACAAGTTCATTATTTAGTTGTAATATAAAAAAAGATAATTTATCTAATACACCATTAAAAAAAATAATAAATGCATCTGATCTATTTTTATCGATAGCAGCAAAATTTTTAATAAAAAGTTTATCAGTTAGCGAAGATAAACAACATTTAGTACATGAAATGATTAATGATAAAAAAAATTATTGGTTACCAGATGTATTAAGACGAAAAATCTTAGAACAAGAAATAACAGAAATACTTTTTGGTGTACGTAATATAATTAAAGATAAAATTAATTCAATAATACCAAATAAAAGTTTTCGGTTAATAAATGAAATATTTGATAAAAATAAAAATGAATATTATTTAAATAAAAAATCAATTAATTTAAAATTAAATCAAGATAATAAATTAAATAATAAATATAATTATGATATTGATTTAAAATCATCATTTAATGATATGAGAAAATTCATTTATCATCGTACAATTGGTGAAAAATTTTATAATAAATTTAATTATAATAAATTTGATAGTATTATTGATAAATCAAAAATTAATAAAGATCATAATAGGATACTTTTTGAAGTGCCAGGATTTCAAAGTTTAGAATATTTTATGGCACCATCATACCATTGTTTACCAGTTGTAAGAATTGTCCATTCAACATTACCATTAGAAAATAAAACGGAAACAGAACCATCATCATCAGATGTATCAAATGAACAACAGAAAATTTCAACAACTGTACAAAATAATACTACAATTGTTGGTGGACAAAAGGCGACATTAGTACCAATCGTTCATAAAAATTTTACTAATAATATTAGTAATAATCAAACGGAAAATGTTAATGGTAATGTTCGTGTAATAATACCACATGGTTCTAATAATAAAATGGTTGGAACAACAATTTATAATAGTGGTACAATAAAAACAACAGCCACATTAATTAAAGTTGATAAAAAGGATGTTACAGAACGTATAACAAAAATAGAACCAAATTTTGTCCTTTTAGGTTGCGGTAATAGTAATAAATTTGTTCCAATTAAAAAAGATGATCGTATATTATTAGCATCGACTGCTGGTGTTTGCGGAGGAGGAGTAGGAGTAGGAGGAGGAGGAGGAGGAGGAGGAGGAGGAGGAGGAGGAGGAAATGAAACAGTATCAATAGATCAAGAAATTCAAAAAAATAGTAATCAACAAAGGAAATTAATTGATACAAATTCAATAAAAACTGTACCAAAAGTTTCATTAGGTATTGGAACATCAAGTACTACGGCAACAATCCTTCCTGTACAATTGATTTATAAATCTGATGATGGTATGATACATTTTACACCAGTTTCAGGTTCTATACAAAATTTAAATATTGGTAAAGATATTAAAACAATATCAGTATTAAAAACAGAAGAAAAATCGGATACAACTTTTATGGATTTAGAAACGACATCATCACATTTATCTGTAATTAATACAAGATCACTTTATGAAGAAAATTATGCAAAATTTATTCAAACATCATCAACATCGACAACAACACAAGAGAATTCTACAGCTGTTATCCAAAATTTTGTACAACAAAATTTTTCAATTAATTGTGAACCATCAGTTAATTCATCATTACCAAAATTTACACAAGCTTTTGGTAGTAAAAATGTTTTTATTGATGATAATAATATTGATAATAATATTATAAATACATCAGATACAATAATTTCACAAAAAACAAATACTGGAAATATTTTATTAACAAAACAACCTATATTATGTAGTGTTGGTGAAACAATAACAAAAAATAAAACAATAAATACAATTGGTTCAGCACAAATAATGCCAGTAACAAAACAACAAGTAAAAATAATTCAAACTGATAATAATAGTGGAACAATATTAAGTCAATTCCCAATTTCTGTACCAATTGTACAACAATCTGGTATTTCCAATTATGTTCAAACAAAGTATATGAGACCATTTTTTCATATATCACAAGGTAATAATTTTCAAGGTACTTCATCTCAAGTATCGCAACAGGTTATTATTACAGCATCAAATAGTAATAATAATAATAATAATAATAGTAATAATAATAGTAATAATAATAATAATTTTTCAGTTGGAAATGTATCTGTAACAACAAATAGTAATAATCATGAAACTTTATCAACAACAGCAACAAAAATAAAATGTCTTTCAACAATAACAGGCAATAAAAAGACTGAAAAATTAATAAAAACTGTTGTAGATCAAAAAAAGAAGCAACAGATTAATGAAAATAATGTTGATAATTCAACATTAGAACAATTAAGAGAATTTGATTTAGTTCTTGAACAAGTTAAAGAACGCAGTACAACATCAACAGCAATTAAAAATAATATAAAAATTGATAATACTTCAATGGATATTGAAAAACGTTCAGATGCTACAAGTCAAACAGAAATTATTGATATAAAAAATGATGAAATAAATAAAATTAATAATAATGATAATAATTTAATGATACCATCATCAAATACAGGTACAATGATGAACATTAAATTATTACAAAAAACTCCAATTGTTGTTGTTGCTAATAGTTTAACACATGCTAGAGTATTTACATCACCAACAAAATCTATGTGTGTTGAAAAGAATCGTACAACAGATACATTATCAACAAATAAAATAAAACATACAACATCAATATCAAAAAATTCTGGATATTTATCATCAACAAAATCAACAAATAAATCTACAACATCTGTTTTATCATCTACATCGAATTATGCACAAAAAATTTCAAAACCCCAAGAGGATGAACAGACTGTTCAAAGGATTTATGATATTTTAGCTGAATATGCTGAACAATTAAGAAATTCACCAGATTTAAATAATAAACCAGCACCGCGTCGTCGTTCAAATCCATTAAATAATTGTATAACAAATGGTAAAAAACGTAAAACTTTTATACAAAAACCATCGGATAGTACAATTAATGATATTGAACATACTATGGATAGTGAGGATAGTTCATGTGGTACATCATCATTATATAATACATCACCATTTCATGATTCATCAACATCAATAGATAATTCAAATCATTTTGTTGGAAGACAACAGACTACAATTACAAAAACTGATACAGAAAATAATGTAATAACAATTGTAGATTCATCTAAATCAAAATTATCTATTGGTGGTCAACAACAGACTGTTACATTTGATAATATGTCTAATAAAAATTTTTCAAATCGTACAACAGCTGTTCTTGTACCTGGAAAATATATTTTTCCATTGAATACAATAAAAACAACAACAACAACAACAACTGATATTGTTGATTTAAATGATAATAAAAAATTACAACCAGCAATACAATCATTAAAAACAAAATCATTTAAATTAACTGATAATAATACTATACAAAATCAAAAAATTGGAAATGATTGTAGTGATAGTGGTGGTGGTGGTGGTACATTTAAACCAATTACAGTTCAAAATATGAATCGCCAATCGTTAGGATTATTTACTCAACGTGGTATAGATCAATCTACTGGTACACCAAGGACAACAACAGGTATATCAAAAATATTATTTCAAACACAACCGATTAATAATAATTTATCAAATACATTACAACGTAATAATTTAAAAATTATTAATTTACAATATCAGCAACAACAAAATTCTATTAATCAAAATTCGAATGAACAAATAAATGTTCAAGAGACTAGTGTTATAACAAAAACTGGTCATAATAATCAATTAAATTTACCATTATCCTCTACAACAATTAAAATACAACAACAACAACAACAAAATAATGATAATATAAAAAAATTAAATTCTGATAAAGTTAAAAATAATTTACGTTTAGATAGTTGTCGTAGTACATCTAGTAAAATTTTAAAACAATTAAATGAAGGAAAAAAATTAGCATTAGAACGTGAAATGATATTACAAAAAAATTCATTAACTGATGAATGTGAAGACTTAGGTGTTGACCAGCCTAGTACAAGTGAATTATTTCCAGAAGCTGATTTATTATTTGATCCAACATCATCATCATTCGAAAATAATAGCCAAGATGATATTGTAATTAAAGATCATAAATTACAATCACCAAAAGGATGTTTACAAATCAATGGTGATAATGAATTAACAACAATATTAAAAAATAATTTAATTAATGATAATATACGATCAAATAATTTAAAAGATGTTATCGGATGGGATTGTACAGAAAATAAAAATACTACAAAAAATTTTATTATAAAACACATATCTGAAGATAATTTAAAATCTTCATCATTATCACCACTTCAACCACCACCACCATCATCGTCATCATCGTCATCATCATCATCATCATCGCCATCATCATCATCATCATCATCATCATCATCATCATCATCATCATCATCATCATCATCATCATCATCATCCTCATTTTGTCTACCATCTGATGATATTATGGAATTTAAAAGTGAACCTGAATCTGATGTTGATGAAACTATAAAAAATGAATCTCAAGATAATCGAAAGAGGCGTCTAACTGGACGATGGACAGTTAAAAAATCATTAAATAATTGTCCATGTTATACACCACCAATGGTAGCGACAACAGCGACCGTTTTAAATTCATCAACACAAACTATAACAACAATTAATTGTCCAAAAGATAAAATTCATGGTATTAATAAAACTACACGATTGGTCTCATCATCACAATTTTTAGAACATTTTGGTAAAACAAAAAGATTAAAATCAATTAAAATGACTTCAAGTGCTGTAGGAACAGAATCATCTGCTATATTAAAAATACAACAGAAATGTCCAAAAATTATTTCAACAATTCAAAATGATAATAATAGTACAGAAAGTTCTACAACAATTTTAAATGATAGTCAAACTGTTTTTACAACATCTAAAATCACTTGCCCTACAAGACGTATGGTAGTAACTAACAATCGTTTCCAAAAGATCAGTCGAAGATAACCTTTATCCAGGTGAATTAAATAATTTTACAACTATCGCTAATAGTATTAACTAAAAAAGAAAAAAAAAACAAAAATCGCGATGAATTTCCGACAACGAAGAAATAACTGAATCCCAATGTTATTTTTATTATTATTATTATTATTTTATTTATCTTTTACTTTTGACTATTTTAAATTATTATTACCTTGTCGAGACGTCCAAAGTTTCTTTAAGAAATATTATAAAACTTAAAATGAAAAAAGAAATAAAAATAAAAATAAATAAATAAATAAAGTGAGAGCAAATAGCGCACTCAAAGCCAAACGGGTATTGTGTTTTTTCTTCATCCACCCCTTGAACTAGAAGAGGGGTTATATTTAAATAAATATAATTAAAAAAAATAAAAACTGTGTAACTGAATTTTCAAGAAAATGATAAAAAAAAAACAAAGCAAACAAACAAACAAACAAAGAATAAGGATAAGTTGTAAAGATGTCTGAAACGAGTTTAAGTTGTGTACTGACTTTGTGTCCTTGGAAAGTATTTGATTTAAATAAAATAAAGAAAATAATTTAAAAAAAAATCGATATTGTTTTACTTTTTTTTTTTTTTTAAAAAAAAGGTAAGTGATTTTACAAAAATTCTATTCGAATTTAAAGAACGAAAAAATTTAAAAATTCTTAACAGAGAAGGGTCGACGTTTAGCGTAAAGGTAAGTACCAAAATTTAAATTAACATGCCCACTTCGAAAATTTAATATAATAATAATAATAAAGGTGTCTTTGTTGTTTTGTTTTCAATTTTTCCACGGTGATCAGAAAACCGTTAAGAATTTTTTTTTTTAATAATTTAAAGTAAAACAAAAGTTCTTATCATTTGTAAAAAGTTCATTACTGGTCTTCATTATTTTTATAAATTTTTATTAGGCAATTCAATGGAGAATAATTAACAGCAAATAAATAAGTTATATAAGAAGCAAATAAATCAAAAAAGAGTTACTTAAATATAATAAAATTGAATAGATCTAAAAGAATAAATGAAAATAATTCTCTTCCTCTATCTGCGATTAAATTAATGCGAGCGTAATTTTAATTGATTAATCATTAATTTAACATATAATTTATCGATTATGTGAGAATTATTTAAATTTGAAGAACAAAAAAGGCGGATTTCAAAGTGAAAATGATGGTAATATCGTTTTTTACCCGAGAAAATTATTAATTAATTTTCAATCGTTGGTATTTATTTTTTTCTGATAATATAATTTTTTCTTAAATATTAAATTGTTTTACTTTTTATAGTAATTTTGCTGCACTTGTTGACGTTGGTTTTTTTTTTCTTTTAGTAACCTTCTCAGTCCTAGAAAACGAAATGTAAAAAATTAGCGTTTTATTTTACATTAATGTATTTATTTTACTAATTGCGAAAATTTTGAAGACTTGATTAAAAATTACAACATAAAAGTAATAACGTTCTTGTTAAAATTTCAATTAAAAATATTCGTTTCCAACCGTTAAAAAATTGTCCTGAAAATAATTGTGTTCTGGTGGCGATTTTTATTGCTCAGTTTCAATTTAAATTTGTATAGTAAAAGAGTGCCTTTTTGTAATTTACATTAAAAATTCCGTTTTTAAGTAATTTTATTAACACAATTAAATAAACGGCTACAGTTAATTTTTTTTCATAATTTAGATTCCAAAAATTTTTATTTTTAATTATTTAAAATACGTAGAATGTAACGGTCAGCGTCAATAAATAACAGAAAGGAAATTTAAAGAAATTAATTTTAATATTTAAACATTTAAAAAAAGTTTGTTTTTGTTTTAGTCATTATCGGTACGCCATGTAAAAATATTAAAAATATTAAATACATAAAAAACTCATCCTAACCCCACAACCCGCATTCAAATACTTCCTGCTATAATTCACTTCTTTCCTCGCCCTTAAAAAAATGAGTCCCGATTGTGGGTCGATCAGCGAATTGGATAGGCTCAGTGCTGCTACTGACGCGAAGGTGTCGCGGTGTGTGTCATATCGACGATCGGCGTTAGTGACAGCTCAACCTCGTGCGTTGTTTTAGTGAGAGCCTGAAAAAGGGACCAATATCAAAACCAAGCCCTGGGAGGACGAGGAAGACCTTACGAGTATTCCTAAAATAACAGCGAAACGATCGGCTTCTCGTTATTCAACAACTCAGGAAGGAAGATCGCTCCCAAACGACGAAGTTCCACCCCACAGGAAGGGAAGGCAGGAACTTCCGTCCTCCAGGTAAATGCTTCTGAAATAATTAAATATTAAAATATTTGAATATTTATCTCGTAGGTAGAATTCGATTCATCGACGCGGCCCACACAACACTTCGATTCTTCGGTGCGATTTCGCTGGTAGGGCTATTCTCTTTGTTCTGAGGGCTTTAAATAATCGCCGGCTATTCCCTGCATTATTTAAAATATTTCCAGTTTTTTTTCTAGCCCAGAAAAAATTATATGGGCTAATAGGCCTGAATTTGGGACTTAGAACGGTCGTTTTCTTAGGTCGAGGTCGGCTTTTCGGACGCGATTTCGCTGGTAGGGCTACTCTCTTTGTTCTGAGGGCTTTAGATGATCGCTGGCTATTCTCTGCATTATTTAAAATATTTCCAGTTTTTTTTTCTAGTCCAGAAAAAATTATATGGGCTAATAGGCCTGAATTTGGGACTTAGAACCGTCGTTTTCTTAGGTCAAGGTCGGCTTTTCGGACGCGATTTCGCTGGTAGGGCTATTCTCTTTGTTCTGAGGGCTTTAGATGATCGCTGGCTATTCCCTGCATTATTTAAAATATTTTCTGTATTTTTTTCTAGCCCAGAAAAAATTATATGGGCTAATAGGCCTGAATTTGAGACAGAACTGTCGTTTTCTTAGGTCGAGGTCGGTTTTCGGACGCGATTTCGCTGGTAGGGCTATTCTCTATTGTCTGAGGGCTTTAAATAATCGCTGGCTATACCCTGCATTATTTAAAATATTTCCAGTTTTTTTTCTAGCCCAGAAAAAACTATATGGGCTAATAGGCCTGAATTTGGGACTTAGAACGGTCGTTTTCTTATGTCGAGGTCGGCTTTTCGGACGCGATTTCGCTGGTAGGGCTATTCTCTTTGTTCTGAGGGCTTTAAATAATCGCTGGCTATTCCCTGCATTATTTAAAATATTTTCAGTTTTTGTTCTAGCCCAGAATAAATTATATGGGCTAATAGGCCTGAATTTGGGACTTAGAACGATCGTTTTCTTAGGTCGAGGTCGGCTTTTCGGACGCGATTTCGCTGGTAGGGCTATTCTCTTTGTTCTGAGGGCTTTAGATGATGGCTGGCTATTCTCTGCATTATTTAAAACATTTCCAGTCTTTTTTTCTAGCCCAGAAAAAATTATATGGGCTAATAGGCCTGAATTTGGGACTTAGAACGATCGTTTTCTTAGATCGAGGTCGGCTTTTCGGACGCGATTTCGCAGGTAGGGCTATTCTCTTTGTTCTGAGGGCTTTAGATGATCGCTGGCTATTCCCTGCATTATTTAAAATATTTCCAGTATTTTTTTCTAGCCCAGAAAAAACTATATGGGCTAATAGGCCTGAATTTGGGACTTAGAACGGTCGTTTTCTTAGGTCGAGATCGGCTTTTCGGACGCGGTTTCGCTAGTAGGGCTATTCTC
>MNCL01000264.1:0-122052 GCA_001932985.1 Proctacanthus coquilletti
CACTTCAATGGAGAGCATAAAATGACAAGAATGCAAATAGTTGAATGCTCTATACGGTTGAATTGGCTAAGCTTTCACGCATTCCAAAGCTCTTGCTGCGATAAGTGTTGCTCGTTCGAAAGGAAGACATTTCTGAAATACATTTAAAGGCAAGTGTGAAGTATACAAGTAATGCCAGCAAGCAGCTGACTTCATCAAACATCTCAACTACAAAAGTCAGAGGTGCATATTAAAAGTTTAACACATTCTTGAATATGGTGTAGTCCGATAATGAAAGTTAAGGACTGCAATCGCGAAGAATAACATATGTAACACATGTAACACCTGCCAGCCATTAAATTCAAATATCAAAACACTAAAGGATTTTATTTATGAGACGTCATATTATTATTCATATATACTCCAGATGTGTTGTTGAGGAAGTAGTAATACGGGCAGCTGAATTTGGCAGTTCTGCTACTGCCGGCGTTTTCCTTGCATCTTCGCATATTCATTCTAGGACGTTCCCACGTCTACAGCCCGGCCCGGACATCGACACCACTTTACCAGCACCCACGGGGACACCATGGCTATTCGTGATTACCCCGTTCCCCTTTTTTCAATTTGCCGGCTTTTAACGCAAGCCTCTTAGACTGCGCACGATGTCATCAATGACAAGTGACAGAACCAACACCTGACAAGACTTGTAACACGTAAAACGCAAAAAATGTTGCAGAATGCAGCGAAAATTTCCAAGGGAAAAAATACACAGTATTATGTAGTATTATGACTGCAGTATCATATGACCCCTTCACAAGCCACATCGGCAAACACCTTTTTATTTAAACGTGCTGTTATATTTCTTTAACAATAATTCAAAAATTTTTGTCTTTCAAATTTTTTTATTATAACTGACTTTAATATAGACATCAGTATAAATCTGAAAAATTGTTGTTCCCGTAAATCACAATCATTTTTATGAAATGAATGAAAATATTCATTGAGTCGTAAAAGAGGGTATAAAATGCGTAGTATTAATATTATCCACAACATAAGCGAGAAAAATGTCACTCTTGCCATTGCTACCCGCATATGACGGTTCTGTACTGACTTCAGTTCTTTTCAAAGTATATGGAACTAAATATTTGCATTTAAAACATGAAATGATGATTATTTCATACTTTTTAGAGCTTCCGCTCTTTTCAATGGCTAAATATTTAGTTATTGATCTTTCTCTTATTTTTCTTATATCAGTTGTAATACTTTTTAAGCAAATGTTTTTGCAATCAATTTTAGAGCTGTATAGTATCAATTCAATGAGCCAGAAGAGCGTAATATATAGTTGAAATAAGTTCTAACAGTTGGCTATTAACATAATTAATAGCTGGTGGAAATTGCTTTAATATCTGAGCTAATAAACGTTTTAAACAAAAAAAGTTCCTCTCTCTTAAGTGCCGAAGTAACTATTGGAAATTGGAGAGTGACATCTCGGAGAAAAAGTTACAAACAGCTTCTCATGTTGGAGAAATTATGAAAATGTAAATGTATTGGACTTTTGTTTTTGGATTGAAATGGCTTTGTCAGTTGTAAAACACTTCTTTTTCTGAAAGGGTCTGATGTTAAGCTGTAAAATGAAAAACTTTTCTTTTAAAAATCTTTATATCAATAAAATGTCTGAATTTCGAGTCCGTCAGTGTTTTTGCTTCGGAAAGCCTTTAACTTACAACAGGTTATGTGCCCAGTGGGCTTGTGGAATGATAGTGTCGGAAATTTAGACGACAGACCGGTGTTCTATTGAAAGAGACAATTTTTTTTTCTGGCTGTAATATTAAAAGAAACTTATATATAGCAGAATCCTTTTTAGTTCGGCAAACAAGATGGATGCCAAGTTAAGTTTGGTGAAATTGGTCGATGCAAGTGTAGGGGCTGGAAAAATTAATTATGTGTCTTGGTGTCAAATTAAATTTGTTGAGATTGAAGGGCTTGCTTAACGTCGCGACTGGTGTAACTCCAAAACCGTTTGCTGTTGATGGTAGCCAAAATGACAAGACAAGATATAGAAGCTTAGACCATCATAGGGCTAAATGTTGATGAGAAAATCGCCTTGGGAAGATAGACAGATTCAAGAAAGAGCAGTACAGGAAAGGTCAGACATCAAGAAAGAAGTGGGATCAGTCTGATTCCAACAGACAATCTGATTTTAAATGCTTCAAATGTGGCAAAACTGGTCATATGAAGAAAGAATGTACGGGAAAACCATGCACTGAATATTTGGAGTATTGTAAGAAAAACTATAATTGACACTATTGTCATGAGAAGGGTCATTTTGCCAACGAATGTCCGAAAAAAGCAGGAACCAAGTAAAATCATTTGTATCAGTAGCACTGTCGTCAACAATATTAGAAAATCTATCAGAAAAACGTGAAGCCTGGATAAAGGATAGTGGAGCTACACATCATCTGACCGGAAATTCTGATTGGTTAACAAATGTAAGACCTTTGGACTGTCCTGTTTCAATTGAAATTGGAAATTCAACTAGGTTGAAAGCTGTCTCATGTGCTGATGTGCAGCTGGAAGCATATAATGGACAAAATTGGTATCCAATTATATTAAAAGATGTGCTGTTTGTCCCTGAGCTTACCTTCAACTTGTTCTCAGTAACAACCGTTCTTGATAAGGGTTATACACAACAGGCAACAGCTGATGAGTTATTTATTATGGAAGGAAATAAAGTTGTCCTGGTTACAAGAAGGAGTGAGGGATTATTCAAAATGATGTTTCGTCGCGTGCAGCAGTATCACAGTACCAGCAATTGGATTGAGGCTCTGGCATGAACGACTAGCTCACCAAAATATCCAACATGTAAAGGAAATTTTAAGACTAAATAATATTGGTTACATTGATGATTGGAAGGATTATGTATGTTCCGGCTGTGTATATGGAAAGCAGCACAGGGTAGTTCATCCAAGAAATGATATCGTTACCCCAGGCATGTCTAGATAAAGTTCATGTTGATCTGGGAGAAATGAATGTAAGATCACTTGGAGGTGCGAAGTACTTCTTATTATTTAAGGACGACTACAGTCGTTTTTGTATGGTCTATTTCTTGAAGGAGAAATCAGAAGCTGTAGAGAAACTAAATATATTTCTTACTTTGGATGAAAATCAATTTGAAAGAAGATTGAAGGTGCTAATGTCTGACAATGGAAGGGAAATAAAGAATACCAGAAGTAAAACTATTCTTGAGAAGCTGGGAATTTTTCATGAAAGATCGGCTGCATATACGCCACAACAAAAATGGTAGGATTGAGCGTGAAATGCGAACTATGGTAGAAGCTACAAGAGCAGAAATTTATGCCAAAGACCTTGGAACTGCATTATGGGCAGAGGCGTTGAATTACTCAGTTTTCACGATCAATCAGACAGGTAACAGTAATGTAAATGGTAAGACACCAGCAGAATTGTGGTTTGGCCGTAAAATTAGTCTGAAATCCATGAAGAGCTTTGGATGTGAATGTTTTATCATGATACCTGATCAGCTACGTCAGAAGCTTGACAAGAAAAGCAAGAAAGCAATATTTGTCGGATATGACACTGAAGAACATGGATATAGAATTTATATGCCTAGTGAGCGTCGAATAGAAGTGTCATGTAATGTGTTATTTGATGAACGAGTTGGTATCGAGCATGGATATGTGGAACTGGATTGTAGGACACATGAAATCAGTCAAGATCTGAGTCCGGAATAGAAGAACAGAGTGAGGAGGAGTAATTTGGAAGTTATGAAAACGACCAGCCGGAGTCATGTCAGGAAGAAAGTAAAGAGGAACAAAGGCATAGCCTGAGAAATCGCCAGAATATGAAACCACCTATTAGATATAGTGATTATGCCATGGTTGGAAAGGTTGAAAACATAACAGTAAGAGAGCCATTGAAAGATGTTGATTGGAAAAGGGCAATGCAAAACGAAATTGATGCATTACGCCAAATGAAAGTGTGGGAATTGGTAAAGCTACCTGAAGGTCGAAAACCTATTTCATGCAGATGGATGTTATGTAAGAAAAATGACTGAAGTTTAAAGGCACGTCTGGTTGCTCGAGGCTTTGATCAAGTGAGAGAAGTAGACTACAACGAGACTTTCGCTCCAGTGGTCAGATATGCCAACTATTAGATTGTTATTGAATCATGTAGCAAGTCAAAGATTAAAGGTTCATATTTTTGACATTAACACAGCCTTCTTAAACGGGAAGTTGTCTGACAAGATATACATGTCACAACCAGAAGGGTTTGACGATAAGTCTGGAGCAGTCTGTCTTCTGAAGAAGAGTTTGTATGGGTTTAAACAAGCTCCAAAGGATTGGCATGCAATGTTCACAAAATCCTTGAAGAGGTTAAGTTTTAAGGACACAGATGATGATCCGTGTATATTTTACATTCAAAACAAGACAATAATGATTGCTTTATTTGTGGATGATGGAATAGTGATTAGAAAAGATGAGGAAATGATAAAACATGTTTTATCAGGACTAGCAAAAAGTTTTAGTATGAAGTCTACAGGACCGGAAGAAGGAAAACTGTTTTATTTGGAAATGGAAATACATCTAAAGGAAGCAGGAATTTTAGTTACACAAGAAAATTATACTCGCAAGTTGCTAAATCGATTTGGATTGGAAGATGCATATCCTGTGGCTACTCCAATAGAGCCAGGCACTTTCGGGAAGCTATTGGAAGTCTGTTATATCTTTCTACCATGTCAAGGCCGGATATTAGTTTTGCGGTGAATTATCTCAGCAGACAAGTCAGCGAGCCTAAGGTTAGTCACTGAAAGATGATAGAACGGTTATTTCGTTACATCAAGGGAACCATGAATTTTGGAATCTTTCTTGGTGAAGAAGATAAATTGAAAGTGTATAGTGATGCAAACTACGGTGGAACAGAATCAGATATGAGATCAACCAGTGGAGTTCTTGTAACATATGGTGGTCCTATTGTGTGGATGGCACAAAAGCAATCTGTTGTGTCGATATCATCAGCAGAAGCAGAATATCGAGCTGCAGCTAGTGGAGTGCAGGAAATGTGCTGGATTCGAAGAATCATGAGTGAATTGGAAATTAGTAATACTCCAGAACCCACCGCGTTGTTTATAGATAATCAGGCAGCAATACATATGCTTGAGAATGCCGAGGATGGAAAGGTAACTAGAGGAAAGAAGCACATTGAGATACGTCGTAAATTCATCAACTCTCATATTGGAAGAACTGTATGCCTGAAGTATATACCGTCCAAACAGCAAATTGTCGACATCTTTACGAAGGCCTTGACCAAGATATCGTTTGAAGAATTTCGTCAGAAGCTGATTAAGGAGGAGTGTTGGAGATCGGAGAGTGACATCTCGAAGAAAAAGTTATAAGCAGCTTCTCATGTTGGTAAAATTATGAAAATGTAAATATATTGAACTTTTTTTTTTGTATTGAAATGTCTTTGTCAGTTGTAAAACACTTCTTTTTCTGAAAGGGTCTGATGTTAAGCTGTGAAATGAAAAACTTTTTTTTTGAAAGTCTTTATATCAATAAAATGTCTGAATTTCGAGTCGATCAGTGTTTTTGCTTCGGAAAGCCTTTAACTTACAACAGTGACGAATCAAGGAGAAGATTATAATTTTCTGCTCTTTTACCTAATGCTTTGTAAATTGGATTTACACATTAGTTGAGGGATAATTCTACGTACATTTCAATGCGTTTTTAATTGATTTTCTATACTTTTCAGAAGTGAGTTAAATTTTAAGCAATTGTAAAAGTGTATTATAATAACTTTAACTTTAAAATGCGAGTTTCTATAGCTTTTATTTCATTTTCAGTATTCATGCTACAAATAATTCTTTAATGCATAAAATTAGTTCCTCAAGACACCCAATCTTGGACTTTGAGGTTAAAAGAATGATGAATTAAAAATATATGTTTCCTGTGCGGCATTTTAAGTCTTTAAAATATGGGCAATACTTCTCTTTATTATGAAACACATAATTGCTTAGTTCTTAAAGTAGGGACTATATATGAGTTCGATAAGACTTCAAAGTGCGAAAAGTATCAGAAATTATACGTTTAAATAATTATACATTATGGTTGTATTTAAGTTGCGTTAATTAACCAAGCTTGAAATTTCCAACTGAATTTTAAATATATGTTATATTGTTCTAACGAATTAAAAAAAAAAAACGTTTTCAACGTTTATGCTTTTCCTTGCATATCCAGTCGCTCGTTTTACAATTAAAATACTGTTTCAGCAATTTCTTGACTTCATATACCTAACATTTGATTTTTCTTCTATAACACATGATCAGTATGCAAAAATGTACAAAAGTGTACGTTAGTTTTAAATTTTCGAGTAATGTAAATTTAGTTGATACTGCATCCTATTTATTTTTGATTTCATTTGCTTGATAATTTGAAATGGCTGCTAGAGCGTAAACTGGACGTAGACATAGTAGTTAATGTGTATAGATTTATTTAGTCGATACGAGCTAAAATCGTCCACTTTCTTTCATTCAAGCTTCTGAGAAACGCACGCTGAAAAAAAATTCGTTTTCTTTATTCGCACTATTGCAATTTGCAAAACTTATCAACCTGCCCATCGTCCATTAGGAATAAAATTTCATCAAATGTGCCGTAAAATTTAAAAGACAAACTGGAGGGGTAAGTCAATTCGTAAATATTGAGAAATTCGTTTCGGATCGCCTTTAATTTTACGGTTTTGGGGTCCGATTCGCGTTTTTCGATTAGGTCATGCCTATTTGAGGCGGGAGAGAATTTTTCATTAATGAAAATCCGGGTAGTCATAAAACACATTCTACTTTACTCTGACAAAAGGTCGAAGTCCGGGAGGTAGTTGTGGGGTGGCGCCCATGGTTTGTTCTGTATAAGGGCTGGGGTGGCTCTTGTTCACTTTTATCCACTCTAAGGGATGGTCGAATGCAATCAACTAAATCTTCCAGGCATGTGGTGTTATGATCACTTTTTACACTCCCTCCAATGTCATTATTCATGAAAATGTAAAATTCCCTCAAACTCCAAGAATTGCCGAATTAATCCCTGAGAAGGTTGGAACGGGGGTTCAGTTGTGGCATTTCACCCCCTTTGTAATGTAAATGGTAATGCAGGGCGAGAAGATCTGATGAAATTACATTTCTTCAGATGATTTTTCCTAAGTCATCATCTACTCCCACCGGGATAATGACACCCTGAACATGCCGGCTACTATGTATACCCGCTGTCTTGAGATTGACTGCAGTGGGTTGAAGAGAATACTCTGCGCATGCAGTAGCTGTCAACTTTTGCCGAAATGTTACTAATTCAAGTTTCTGTGATAGGGCATGACAACATTTTGCCCTCTTCTAACATTTTCCAACGTAGGGGCTTCAGCTAAGGGGTGAAAGAATGATGATAGGGATAAAAGTAAGACCCCAAGTCCTGAAATGGTTTTCTAAGTGGGCACATAAAGTGCTGAGGGATGGAATTATTTGATTTTTAGATTGTTTGTAGTAGTGCCCCAGTACTGTCATTGCCAAGTCTCTGTCAGTATGACTCCTATCGGATTGTTAAAGATTAGAATAATTCATAAATAATGAATTGTTAAAAAGTAAGAAAATTGTGTTCAGTTTTCAGATAATTCGTTAGATGTTCAGAAAAATAAAATAAAAATAAAAGAAATCTGCGGAAAACCTAAATAAGAAAGTTCCTCCTCATTTAAAAAAATCCTAGTTAGTGAGTAAGATTTTGTTCTGGCACACTAACAAAATGTTGGTAAAAACAACTATAAAGCTAGGTTTAAATGATTCCTGTCAAGGAATATGGTAAAATTAGCCAAATATATTGACTATTAATACTGTTATAGTAGTAATATTATTGCTAATAAAACATTTACACAAAAATGGAGAAGTTTTGACTAAATCCGGAATAAAACCATAGTCCTATTTCTGTATATTATTTGCTGCTTGTTTTCAATTTACCAATTGACCTAACCCCATTTGTTGAGGCAATGTATATAAAATGAGTTTTTTAATATTTTAGTTGAAGCACTTACAAACAAATTGTAAAGCTATAATAAGAATTTGTCTGCATTGATAATTTATTTGTTCAATTAAATTATTTTAAAGCTAACTGCTTTGTGTTGTTTAATTTGAGCATTCGCCGTTGATTGAAACAGATTTACCGCTCCTAAATTCGAAAAATATATTAAGTTCGTTCATAATACTCACGCTAATTTTCAAGCACAATATATTAAAAAAAAAGTTTTTCAAATATAACTTTAACTGTCTCTTTTTTAAATTTTTAACAATCCTACACGTTTCGACAGATACGAAGATTGTCAATTTCTTACTTCTCAAAAGCTTTATTTGCCTTGTTACATACGAAACACCACTTCGTAATCTACCGTGCGTACATATTTATATATTGAGGAAAACTTAATAGCAACCCAGTCAAAAAAATCAAGTCTAAAATGCAATGCAAGAGACTTAGAACTCCTGCCCAACGCGATGCTTTCCATTCTTTTTTCAATCCAAGATGATACTGAAGCGATGGCTATTTAATTTATTTAGAGGTAATCATTCCCAATAATTGCAGAAATATGTACGCGAAGTTTCACATCTTCACAATAAATCGTGCGTATTGTAAGAAGTACGAGCCCTTACTGCAGCTCCGAATTGTGGCAATCTGAAAAATGTGAAAGAACCTATTTAATTTGAATATAAAATATGTATTTTTCTGCTTTTTATTTGCTCTAATTCTCTTCTAATTCTCTCTATTCTCTTGGTAGCTGGCATGTTGTGCGGTTGTGCTTTCTTTCTAATCAATATTAAATTACTTAAATTATAAAAGTGCGTTTACTTTTAACCCTAGTCGCTACATTAACAGTGTCCGATACAAACTTTGATTTCACCTAATCAAATATAATTTTTTAATTTTGTCGTGTGATTATATCTTTTAATTTTTGTATTTCCGCTTGCGAAGCTGCCAAGAAATAAAACTATTTTTGAAATTTACACATAGCAGCATTCATTCTACGCAAATCTCCTTTTTCTGCAGCACCACAATTTCTAATTTCTGGTATATTTTTGTTTTTATATAAATTTAATTTTTGTTTTAAAACTCGCAACAATTGTGCAGAAGAAAAATCAGTACACACTTGCCTTCATGTCATTTTAGAAGCAATATCATTACATAATACTAAAAACTTTGCCTCTTATTTTTCAGTACTTACTTCTGCTGTATATACTCCTAATGAAGGCATCGTTTAGAATAAAATAAAAATAAAAATAATGTTGTAAATTTTGTAATCGTGATCCTTCGATGATACCTCCATCCCCATCCAAAAACGCAGTAATTTTAATTGGAGCGAAAACTTTTATATAGCAGACATTATCAGGTGGATGGTAGCTTAAAAAGTAAACATTTGTTTGAAAACTCACAAGTTTGCCGGTACGATTTTTTAAAAACCCTTTTGCTTTTCGTTTTTTACAATCCCTTTTTCAGAATAGTTATTATTGATTTGTTCCAAAATCTTAGATGGTCTTCGGGTATTCCTTTTCAGGTTTCGCATAAAGTTTTGGAAACTATATGCAGAAACATTTGTTATTATTCCGAAATATTCCACGGCATTAGTTATATAGAGAAGGCTGTGCACATTGAACGTCATGCTATTTTTCCTGAAAGTAAGTGGATAAATTTGCCTTACTCCTAAATCTATCAGGTGCGTCGGATCCAACGGAAACTGACTAATCATTTTAATGCCTATATTTTCACTTGGAGCATTTTTGTATAAGTCAAGTTGTTTTCTATTCAAGAAATCTCTATTCGCTCGTAAATTAGGTGATTTTATACTGAAAGTTATGATACTTCCGATTCTTTGCTGTATCTGATAACATTTGCAACTGAATTATGCACAACTATACTACACATAAACGATCGTGCTGGTGCATGACACAAATGTTCTTATTTCGAATTTAAATTGTCTGTTACGAACAATTATTTCATTTTCCTAAAGATTTTCATCTCTGTAATAAAGTCGTGCCAATATAAATCTATATTTGAGAGTTTTTTTTACCAAGATATGTTCCAATCAAAAGAACTTTAATATCTTCAATGCTTACAGTTTTCTACATTGTTGGTCATAAATTTTCTGAACTGCTTTTGTAAAAGCGCAATCCATCTATTGCGATATATAATATTATTTTATTCTTTTCAGCTATTGCTAAAGTCACTGTGTCTCCACTCCTAAATGGAATAGTTACAATTCTCCTGCTAATTTTCTTTTTATAGTTCTTCAAAAGTCTCATGAGGCTAATTGGAACATCCAAACACTCAGAATACAATATTTTTAATAGTAAATCAGCATTTACCCTAGTCGGATTATAGTCTTGGTACCACATTTTTAATTTATGTCTTAAATCGCTATGCTCTCCGGTAATATTTTGATAGTTTTTAGGATCAAGTCCGTGATCATCATTTTGATTATCTTCAAAGTTAAATGCATTCCAAACCCCTCTTTAAATTTTCTTTTTAGTTTGCAATACGCCTATTCAAAAAACTTCGACTACTTCCTGCTTTACCCATCTTGAAACAAAAATAATTTAGCTACTCAAATTTCCCTAAACCACTTAAAGTAATAAAAATAACTTACCTGCCTTTAAAATCTTCAGGTTACCCTTTATTGAAAACAAGCAAGCAACTCACTCACTTTTTGAAATTACGTACAAAACCAAAATATGAACTAGAGAGACTTATATTAACATCACTGTTTTTCTACATACACGCATTAGCACACAAGATTTAAAAAAAATATTTCATGAACTCCTTACTTACTCGATTGTTAGGAAGCAAGATTGGAATCGGTTCATGCGAAGTGATTCAGCCGTGAATTCAAAACTTATATCAGCCCTTTTTATTGTAAGCGTTTGTTATATTTCCTACTGGGAATGTAAGTGTTACGAAAAACACTCTGTAAACAATCCTCACAGTTTTCGCTATATTTGTGGTTCACACACATTGTAAACAAAAAAAGAAGCACTACCGAATCTGTAAAACTTGTATATTTTAATTATTTCAAATTCACCAAACCATTAAAGTTGGGCCCCCATATAGTGTACAACACTTGTGCAGAAAAATTAACCAATTCCATCGACGTTCAGTTTCAATCATAAAAAGGAAATGATTTTCACTAGAAAATCTGTTACAAAAATCTATACCCAATTTTTATTACATTTTTAATTAGAAAATAAATCCACATCGTCATTGTATATTTTTTAAAATAAATTCAAGTTCCAATAAGATCTTTTGTTATTGAAAATTATACATATATTTATATTTCCACGATTACTGAGACTGATGTATAAAAGGAAAAAAGTGTATTATTTTACTTTTGATAGATAGCACTTTCTAGATAAAAAATTAATGCCAATAGTAGATAGGTAATCCCAATGACCAGTACAAAATACTTTCGATTACTTTAAAAAATTTTAAAAGCAAGTACGTTCTGATTATTTTTTTTTCTTTAGCTAACATATAAACAAAAATGGGAACTTAGAAAATTTCGTTTTATTACCGGAATTGGGAATTAATCTCTGAAAAGATTAAGAAAACACATCGCTTCTTAACATTTGGCGTTTCAATGTGCAAACCGAAATACAATATCATCTTCAAGGATGTTAATTGTACAAATGTTCTTCAAAACTATAACGTGATATAAAAACTCAATTTATTTCCAAGATATTATATAATATATTGTATCATTAACATTTTCCAGTAAAGACTTAATATGGGAGACATGCTAAAATAAAAAAATAAAAAGCTTTTAATATGCTTTATTTTGTATTTAAATATTTAGAAGAAATTTTGTAGCTCCAGTTTAATAAATGTTAGTATAAGGTATAACTAATAAAAAGATAAGTAGATCAAGGATAGAGTGAATTCTTTAAGGAATACTTGTGAATGCGAAAAAAGACTTTTTAAAAACACGGAATTGTATCCACGCAGTAGTGTCGATAGTCCTTTTAAAAGACTTGAATATGAAGTAGGTATAAACAGGAAAGCAGGTTCAGGTCGAAACTTTACTTTAAGTGTACAAGCTCAATACGACAAATTAAGGTGACTTACTAATAGTCAAGTTTCAAAATCTTATCGGGAACTTGACAGAATTTTGAACTATGGTGGAAACCGACCTAAAGTGTCAGACTTCAAAAGAGTTTACCGCAGTGGTCTCGTAGCAAAACTTCCATCCCACTGATCACTAAAATCGAAATATGAATAATATGAAGCAGCAACACTCCTTAAGGAGGAAAATTTACTGTTATAAAAATTGCGTAAGAATCTTATTTACGGATGGCGTAAAAACTGTAAGTAAAAATGGTCGATACGCAAAAAAAAAAATATAATTTGCAAAAGCTCTTCCCCTAAAATTGGGGAATGCTAAAATGTAATAGCACGTGTATCCTCCACGTAGTGGTTTGTTTAAAGTTTTTGATAGCGATTTGTTTACATGTTTTGTACATGTTTCGAAAATAGGCTTAGGCAAAATCTGTGCTCTTGAAATTAGAAAATATTATTATAAATTTGTTAATTTATAGTTAATAGAAGGAGTAAAACTTAAATATGACCTCATTGTGCTCAAGGGTGGGTGTGGAGTATCCAAAGTACATGAAAATTTTCGAAACTGCTTACAGTTTTATTAATTTATAAAACAATCCTAGACGATGTCTCATAAAATCCTTTAACTACTTTAACTACACCATAATGGAGAATGTTGCGAAATTTTTGATAGTGTACGCCTCACACGTTCATAGTTGAGATATTTTATTGAGGTCAGCTGATTGCTAGCAATATTTGCACTCTTCACACTTACCTTTAAATGCATTTGAGAAATTTCTTTGTTTCGCCGCAACAAAGAATTGCTCTCTTTACGTAATAAAAGGAATAAGCCCTGGCAAACATTCTTCCTTTCTGAGACAAGCTCCGACTGTTCGAAATATCTAAAAGTCTATACCCTGTTTTCCGAACCTCATCTATTTTCCCAAACACTTTTATAACTTCATCAATAGCAACAATAAATCCAATGGTTACCCACCTATACTCAAACTTGGATATATCTCCTCTCCTCTAACACCGTAGGCAACATTTCCACACATTTTTTAGCACATACATTTAATGACCATTCTTTCCAACCTGATCTTAATTTCTTTAGTTTTATGAATAATTCCTCACAGTCCACACTCACATCCTTTGATAGTGACTCTGAAACTGTTAGCTTAAAAATCAAAGAACTAAACAACGATTACAACTCTGGTCTTAATGGTCTCCCTGCTATCGTTCTAAAACAATGTGTTCACCACCTTGGTCAACCACTCTCTTTCTCTTTTTCCAACTTTTGATCTCCCAGGGAATTTTTCTTGAATTATGGAAAGATTCATTCATTATTTCCATTCATAAAAAAGGCTGAAAAAGTGATATGTCAAACTACTGACCTATTGCTAAACTGTCCTGCGTACCTAAACTTTTTGAAACTCAGTCTTCAATATCATTATTTTTCATTGTAGGTCTATTTTCTCCTTCTGCCAACACGATTTCCTCAGAAAGATCCACTACCGCCAACCTCACCGAACTTGACTTCAAAGCCCTACGTGCCATCCAAAACGAAGACCAAGTTGACACCGATTTCAGTAAAGCCTTCGATCTTTCACAGCGCTATATTGTATAAATTCGAGTTCTTTGGCTTTCAAATCCCACCTTGAGAATCGCCAATATTGTGTCCTTTTTGGCCCATCCATATCCAATCTTTTTGTTGCCCATTCAGGTATCCCAAAAGGTAGCAATCTTGACCCCTTACAATTAATAATACAGAGTGCATTATTAAACACTCGAGGTTATTCATATATTGACGACATGAAAGTTTTCAAGCGCATCTCATCTGCCACTGACTCTCGTCTCTTACAAGAAGTAAGTTTCTGCATTTGGTGCGCCAAAAACTTCTTCTAGCTCGACGTCAGTCGAAATCAAAACCTAGGATCTATCTGCTATTTGACGAACCCATCCCTTCTGTGTGACTTTTTTGCGTGATTTTCTTTATCCATTATTTGCTAACCTGAGCAAGTCTTACATCTGCAGCATCCTACCTCCTAACCATCAGCCCCAGTCTTCAGTTGTACCTCTCCTGACCCTATAACTATTAAACCTTAATAATTAAATAAGTCAATAGTTATTAAATTTGTTTTTATGGCTTGTATTAAACTGAAAATAAATGTTTTACACGCCTGATGTCTGATTTATGGTTCAATCCCTATTTTCTGAGGAAAAATTAAAACCTCATTCCTACCCTACAAAAGCCCAAAGAAATATGGAATCTTTCCCGCAGTGCTTCAAGAGGCAATACCTCTGATAGGAGAAAAAGTAATGAGATTTTAAAGAACAATTTGAGTTTGCGGATATATACTACGTAGCTAGCGAAAGACCAAAATTATCTTCATTCCTAAACCTGATAAAAGTAGCTACAAACAAATTGGTGAAATCATATCAGCTAATTATGCTAACAAGCTTCTTGATATATCAACTAACAAGCTTCTTGATGGAAGCACTGGAGAAAACAGTAGACGAATACGTCAAATCTAACTGCTTGCCTGCCCCCTGCACGGAGAATAAATATCAGAAAGGAAAATCTATCGAATGAGCTCTTCATCAAGAAATGATTTTCATAGAGAAGGCTATCTCAAACAAAAACCCCCGCATTGGAGTCTTTCTAGACATTGAAGAGACTTTTGCTAATACGAACCTCGTGGCGGACAGCACTGCCATGCAAAAGCATATCTCAAACCGAAGCAAAGTTGATAAACAATGCGCTGAAAAATCGTGTTGTATCTACTAAGATCGAGAACCATGAATTCAACAAAATAATGGTAAGGGATTTTATCCCGCCTCCTATGGTACTTGGTTGTTGATGATCTTATTGGCAGGCTTAACAAGGTAGGCTGGTTTGCGGTTGCCTATGCTGACAATATACATAGTCTTATTTAAAAGGGCAAATTTCCTGAGTACACTCTCTGAACTGTAGCAACAAGAACTGCGCAATGTGGAGGCCTGGTGCTAAGAAAGGGATCTATCAGTCAACGCAGAAAATATATTGGCATTAATCTTCACAAATAGGCGTAATTCAAGAGTACCGATGTACTCGGACCGATCCATCCCGAAAGTTGATCTTGGTCTACGAATGATTCTTGGAAGGTGAGCTCTGCGATTGCACAACTTGGAAGATGGTTCTGCTGGAATAGGTGTGTATGGAGAAGTGGAAAGCATTCACATATTCAGATCTCTCGGCATCCACACCTGAATCCATCAAGCTAAGCTTCTGAGCATCTTGTTATGTGCCAGCAAAGTCCGAGAAAAAAGTATTGAAAGAAAATGGATAGCCAGGCTTCACTGAAAGCCTTGGAATCTTCCCTAATTGATTCAAGCTTGGCATTGAATGTCTTGATTTACTGCATCATATCGCTCATCGCTAATATGGATTCCTGGATTCTCTAACATCGCAGGGCTGATAAATTGGGCAAACAAGCGGGGCTGATAAATTGGGCAAACAAGCTCGAAGAGAATTGGCCTAGACTAGGAGTGTTACTCTCCTCTGAATCGAATAATAATTAAAGACGAAGAGGGAACACAACACAAGGCGGAAAAATTGGGTAAACTGCAAACAAGCGAAGAATTCCCTCAAACAGGCAAACAATAACACAAATAAGTTGTTAATCAACTGCAAGAGGACAGAAACTAGTCTAGCGATTTGCATCATCACAGGACATTGCGATTTAATAAACACCAACTACAAATGGTGCAATCGCCTTTGTGTGCATGCAAACTTGAGGATGAAACAGTCATACACTTCATATGAGAGCGTTTTATATTCTTTAACGAAAGAGCAGAAGTCTTAGGATAAAATATAATAATCATCGACGAACTGCGAAAAAGTATATTATTCTAAGTGATCAGAATTGCTAAACGAAGTAAACGCCTGGCGACCTATGAAGGACACCGAGATCAAACAGGTTAACAGATGTTCTTTTGAGGTATGTACAATGGATCATATGATATAAGTGCAGGATATGTCATACAATCTATATGTTACGTGTCATGTCAATTGGGGTTTGTTGGATACGAAGTGTTGACTTTTATACCACATGCTTCACACAACAAATATCATCTGTTGTGTGATGTGTCACCACGAAACATAACTCAGATTACTCACCGAACATTAAATTATGCATTAATGAAAACTCCATCTAATGTTCAATGGTTGGGTGATACGTGTACAAAGAGACGGGTAGACAAGCGGATGATAATTTTTAAAATGAATATTATTTCTAGAGCTCACTTAAAATCAACAGAAATAATTTTTTCCACAAATATATTGGTTAGTTGTTTAGCTTATATTTAATATAGATGGATTTCGTAGTTGAGAGAGAGAGTGACCACAAATTTTGATGATCTATGATCTGTATTGATCTTATCATTTTTCATAATTTCAAATATTTGACATTTTTCTCTATACCTATACCTCAGTTTAAAACACATTTAGTGAACGAAAGCGTTTCTTTGGTTCACTAATAGCCCTCTGAGGCTTAGAAATGGTTTCTTTACGCTACTGTTAAATATTTTCTTGCGAAAGTAAAACATAAAATTTAGAGCAATTTTTGCATAGTTTTAGTGGCTATGAAATATAAATGTAAATGCATATCATTCACCTTATTGAAATATATTTCTGTTCTTCAGATTTTCAATCTATACTTATCCCCCATTGATATTACTCTGGATTTTTGATATGAATACATATATAATAGAGTTAATTTTCTCCTACAGTCTGTTTGACAAGAGCGTCTACGGCAAAAGTCAAAAAAGGGCTCGAGATAAGAAATTGAAAAAAGGGAATACGTTATACATGTACGCTTTATTGTGATGCTTTATTATTAATATGTTTTCCAGCCACCTCCATTATCAATAATTAACTGGACTCTCCGAGGCATGCTTTCTATTAATTTAATAGCATAATCTGGATACAAAGACCTCAATATAAGTCGAAATTGCCGAAATAATTGCTTGACAGTCCAGATCTTTTCTTGGAGCTTACACTTCATGCATCCGACGACTGCGATGGCCAATCGAGTACATCAACGCCATTTTCTTGTTTCCACACTGTACAGAGATGACTCCGATGTTTCGGCTCATTGTCTTTTTGCACTAGCCAATATATGTTTTTTTTTGTACACCGCCTTTGGGCAAATCGTATATATAATGATATATTTTGACCATTTTAGCAGTGTAAACATGTGCAAAGTGCCAAATTCTAGTTTTGAGAAACAGCGCCACACATGCGTCTTTACCGGGTGTTTGACGGTGTGCTGGATGAGGCAATAATAAATTTTCCGTGCCCTAGAACACTTAAAGATCTTCGATCTTTTCTCGGTCTTTCAGGGTACTATCGCCGATTCATCAAGGGATATGCCAATCTGGCGAAGCCTCTTACAGCCCTCTTAAGGGGGGAAGACGGAAGAATTTCCAAAAATATTTCAAGTAAAAAACTCATTAGTCTTAACGACGAGGCAATAGAATCCTTTAAAAAGATAAAAAATTCGCTAGTGTCGAATGACCTATACTTGCCTACCCCGACTTCAACAAACCATTCCAGCTGACGACAGATGCTTCACAATATGCAATTGGCGCAGTATTAGCACAGAATGAGCGACCAATTATTTTCATATCCCGGACTCTCAATAAAACAGAAGAACATTACGCCACTAACGAGAAAGAAATGCTCGCCATAATCTGGGCACTTAGGTCATTAAGAAATTACCTATACGGTACCGCAAAAGTTCAAATTTTTACAGATCATCAGCCGTTAACTTATGCTCTAAGCCACAAAAACAACAACAACAAAATGAAGAGGTGGAAATCTATACTCGAAGAGTATAACTATGAGCTAAAGTATAAGCCTGGCAAAATGAATGTGGTCGCAGATGCCCTTTCTAGGCCTCCAAAAATACCCTCTGTAAACACATTAACAGTAACGCAACATAGCAGCGAAAGTTCCGCACATGATCTCATCCCGACCACACAAGCACCTATTAACGCCTTCAAAAACCAGTTAATAATAACAACGGGTAACGAGACTGACTTTCAATTTAGAATCCCCTTTCCTACATATCATAGACATGTTTTAGTACAGCCAGAATATTCCGAAAACGATTTGATCACCATTTTCAAGAAATATCTTAACCCAAGCGTAATTAACGGACTCCTAACTTCCGAACCGATAATGGGAAAAATTCAAGAAATATACCCGAACCACTTTAAAAATTATAAAATCAGATTTACGCAAACCCAAGTTGAGGATCTTACTAACGCCGAAAGACAAGAAGAAGAAATCCTTAAGGTTCATAGAAGAGACATCGCAATGCACACGAAAACAAAATTCAAGTTATAGAAAAATTCTATTTCCCAAAAATGAATGCGACAATAAATAATTTGGTCAAGCAGTGCACAATTTGTAAAGAACAAAAGTACGATAGACATCCAAATAAACCTGAATTAAAGGAAACTCCAATTCCCCAATATCCTGGTGAAATTTTGCACATAGATATCTACTCCACTGAGAGGAAACTCATACTAACAGCAGTAGATAAATTTTCAAAATACGCGCAAATCAAAATATTGAAATCAAAGGCTATCGAGGACATAAGGAACCCTTTACGTGAGTTGCTTTTCTCCTTTGGCGTACCTAAAATAATTGTAATCGACAACGAAAAATCATTAAATTCAAACACAATAAGTTTCATGGTCGAAGATCAACTTGGGATCCAAATTTTTAAAACACCCCCTTATATTAGTTCGGTCAACGGTCAAGTGGAGAGGTTTCACTCTACACTTACAGAGATAATACGGTGTCTGAAAGCAGACAACATACAAAGAACATTCCCTGAGCTTCTCGACAGAGCCGTCTACGAATATAATTTCACAATACACTCGACCACAGGTAAAAGACCACTCGAAGTTTTCTTTGGCAGAAATGTCAGCACTAATCCTGAAGACTTCGAGAAAGCTAGACAGGACAACATAACGAGACTAAGAGAAAAACAGAAAACCGACCTCAACAACCTTAACAAAAAACGGCAACCCATTAAGGATTACACCCCCGGCGAAATAATTTATGTCAAATTAAACAAAAGAGTAGGTTCTAAATTGTCCTCTAGGTACAAAAAAGAGGTAGTAAAAGAAAATAATTCAAAAACAGTCTTAACAGAATCAGGCAAGATCGTGCATAAAAGCAACATTAAGAGTTAGAATCTTCCTTTCAGGCTATCTGTCGCCTATTGCTACGCAGAGGTGCAGATTTTGGACTACTCCAATTGAAAAATAATAACGATGACTACAGGAACGGCAAAGTTGCAAACAGGTACACTAAAACTAATCCACATTATTGACTTGGACTCATACGGAAAAGCCATTAACCAACTGGAACTAATAATACAAAAAGATGTCGACTCAAGTCACCCCATGTATCCTTTCCTTTCCCACGAAATCATGAAAACTAAATCCCTTCTTAACCGACTAAAACCTAGAACAAGATCCAAGAGGTCACTCAATTTCCTTGGAAGCGCATGGAAATGGTAGAGCAGGTAATCCAGATCATGACGACTTCATAATTCTAAAAGCCAAAATAAACGATGTCTTAGAAACAAACAATAAACAAGTCGTAATCAATAAATCTACCATAGACAAAATTAATGATCTCACTAATATCACAAATAAAATACTTGCCATGTACAATACAAATGAACAAGTTATAAATGGAATTGTAACAAATATTAAATACAAATTAGATCTAATCAAAAAAGAAATACTAAATGTCGATTACGCCCTACATTGGGCAAAGGCAGGTGTTGTAAATTCTTTTATTTTATCCAATAATGAAGTAAATGTAAACATAGAAGAAGCAATGGACTTCGCTGAAATAAAAATTGCATCAAGCAATACTACCTTACTCTATATTATTAGTATCCCTAAGTCGATCCTCCAACTGCACCGAAATAGATAACTACCACATTCCCCCTATCGAGGAGATCTTCCCCGGAACCTTGCTGCTGAATCAATTCAATGGAACCATCTTGATCGACAATGAACCCATGAACTTAACAGGAACATTTATTATCCAACACCATAATGCAACAATAGCTATCAGCCACCAAGTTTATACCTCTAACGAACTTTCCGGGATAAAACCACTGCCCCCAATTGTTCAACCTGACACCAGTATCAGAATCTTTGAAGAAGTCCTATGAAGGAAGACTATGAAGAAGCTACACCTAAACAATACTGAAAATATAAAACTGATCGAGCAGGAAAATCGAATAGGCCAATTTATCAATTTGAGCCTAACAACAATCGTAATCATCTCCCTAATTGCCGTTGCTGTTATAAAATTCATAATCCACCGTAAAGCTGATCCTAGGCCTATCACAACAACAAGAGAATTAAAAGAGAGCCCGATAGCCATCATTACAGAAGCAGATCCTGTCACAGCCCATCATAGTTCAATGTCATCATTGCCGGAAACAGCCAGGATTAACCAAATACCGTATTTTTGAGTCTGAGGACATCCTCATTTAAGGAGGGAAGAGTTAAGGTAACAAAAGTTAGCACCCAAAAATCACGCGCATCCCCACGCCAAAGACAGGTGCAATTGTATTCCCCATAAGTCACCTTAATGTGGTACTTGACCGTCCACCTGTCGGCAGCTTCAGCGGAATCCACTTGGAAAGGCCTGGGAACCGCTGACTTACAGTCTACACCTGAGGAACCTGACCCCCGAGCAAATAATTATAAATAGACGTAACTAGGAATAATTAGATTAAGTCTGGTTTTGGCAATAAACGGAGCAGAAGCTCCAAGAATAAAATTCCTGTTTTATTTTTTTTTTTAAATTTCTAACTTGGGGAAGGGGGAAGGTCTCGCTACCTGCTCATATTCGAACCACCCCTCTGACGGTTTCCAAGAAAGAGTTTCGCCGTACACGCTCTTATCAGAGTGTAAAAGTCAAGGTATTGCCCTCTTTTTTAAAAAATACCCTAAAAAGAAAAATATTCTTTAATTTGGAACAATTCATTCCTCAGTATATAAGAAATATATGAAACGAGATGAATGAAAAAATTATAAAATTAATGCTGACAAGGGCATAAATACATACGTTGGTAAGATAGTTTCTTTTACCATTGAAATATCCCATAAGTCAAAGAAAAGTAATAGCCAATATATGCTTGTCATATTAGTCAATGATCTAATTTGTGTTAGAAAAAAATATTAAGATTTTAGAAAATTTTAACTCATGATATTGCCATCTGGCACAAAGTGCTCTGGGCATTTTCTTTCATGCAATTTCACTTGTCCAAATGTCTCTGAGAAACCAACAGGGTACTCAGGTACTTAGTTCCAGTTAGGGAATTGGGTACTTGAAACCGGGTGATTCTTTTCAGTATTTAGAGTTCTTAATCTGGATATCGAGAAAAACTCGACAATTCTATAATACTATGAGACTTCCCTTAGGGCCATATTATAAGAAGATCCTCTTGCTGAAAGGTTCCCTCAAACAATTCGTAGTATTCGACCAAAGCAATATAAACTATAGTCATCCTTTGAATAAAACGATACTTGAATTGCGCGATGTCATGAATAAAAAACACGGTAACCATCGCTTAATATGGAACTTAAATTACATAAGGTCGTGAATATTACTGTTAAAAGTTAACTTGATCGCACAGTACATATGTACATAGTATTAATACGACGAAATAGTTTATTTTCCTGTGTAATGCACGCGCGGCACACATTACTGACCTATTACTGATCTATGAAAATTCAAGAAAAAATTTGTCCTCGGTTTCTGTAGCCGGTATATTGCCCCAATACTGAAATTTGTTCTTGATTTGGTTTGCAAAATATCCTTAGAAAAAAATAGCCCTTAAAAAGAAACGTTATTATACTTGAGGAGAAATTAGATATTTTAGAAAAGTTGAAATAAGGGAAAAATATCGACTTAAGCAAATTGGTTAAAAAGCGAACCAACTATTCGGACGAATATTAGTGAGAATGTCTTGCCAGGTTGCTTCACAATATCAAAGCGAATAAATTGCGCAAGAGATAAAAACTTTTTCAAAATGGAAGCTCTTTGGATATAAAATTACTGTCAGGCAGAAATCATGGAGAATATCAATCGTTTTTAATACTAGATTGCCGGACCGTCATACATACTTTTTTTCTTCAAAAAAAAAAAAAAACATCAGTTTTAATGTTTGAATTAAATTGATCCATTCAGAGATCTCGTGTTATTGGTTCAAAGCTACTTCAATTAGGCAAATACTTGAGTTACAAAATTTTATTAGCACCACTAATTATTCCAAATCACGCAAATGGAAATGTTCTATTCGTTCCTTGGATCGAAGTATTATTTCAATGCTTTTTTAAGCTTATAAAATTTTGTTTTTAACATTTCCTAAGTTTCCCCTTTCTGGATTGAAAAAATTTTATGTTACTCTTGTATAACTCAAATTTTACAACTAAATATACATTGAAAAATTATGCTCTTATTTTCTAGGTTTTCTTAATTAATTTATTAAATCAAATTGATATGGATGGTGAGTAGCACGTAATAGGAACATAATCTGAGAAATTTTATGAATTATAGCAATTTAAGTAATACAATTGGTCATTACTTTCTCGCGGATCCACTTTTGCTAGCATCGAATATGACGATATTGTAATCATATAAAACTAGCAATTCCACTATGCAATTGTGAAAAATCCGATTTCTATTTCATTTTACTTCAACCTTTTCCCTTTCAAAGGTTACTACCCATTTAATAATCGGCTTTCGGTAGGACAACCAGCGTATTATGATTTTCATGTAGACCCAGGGTTTTTAAATAAACCGATATTAGGATATATAAATACCTCTTTTTTTGAAAATAATCATCAGCTTAGAAACTGCATTAGGTGTGTATGACTACTCATCCTTACACCAGCGATTGTAATCACACACACAAAATAACAATCAAGCAAATTTAAATAATATTAAAAGGTTCGACGCTCAAAAAGGGATTTTTTAAAAGTATGTCTTTTAATATGGACATTCCTTATTCACAGCAATGCACATGCAATTAGTAGGATTATACATATTACAGTTAGGCCTACAAACATTTTTATGAAGTAAGAGTATTCTTCTTAAGTTACGATAGTTTTCTCTGTATGTGAATCTCATTCTTAAGAATTGTGTTTATTGATGAATGACAGCCTGCACAAAGTTACCTTCACAAAAGTAAATAAACAGAAATTGTACAACCTCAAGGTAAAAAAGCAGAATAAAGAAAACGTCATCAGATTTTGGTCATGTGTTTTTGGTAACCGCACCTTCTGAGCTAACAAAGAAAGATGTTTGGTCTTGCAAAATTTTAATTTTTAAAGAACTTGAGGAAGTCGCTCGAGAAATTGCTAGACAGATCTTGTTAAATCTTTGTTCCTGTCATTTATTAATTGTCGTGGCATAGGCAAGGCGAACAAGAAATTGATAATGTCGAAGGTTAAACAGAATGGCAGGATATTATTCGAAGTATCTAAAGAAATGCGATGAAATGTAATGTGCATTTTTTGGTCCAAAGTCTTGAACAACTAATCGGTTTCAAAGTCTATATTTAATCGAAAGATTACCAAAAAGCAGTATTATAAGTCAAATTCTGTGGTGAGATTTTTGAAGAGTTAAGCGTATTTAGAAACTCTATTGGAAAGTATAAAACATTTGGGTTGGAAGTACTATCATCATCGAGTTTGATAGAATCGGCAGAGTAAGAAGTAAGGTGTTCGGAATTTAGTCTAGCAAGAGTATGTTACGTTCATTAATTAGGTCCACGTGGTTATTTGTTGGGCTAAGAATGGTCCTTTGAGAAATTGCAAGAAAATCAAATGAAGTGAATTTGGCACCAAAAATGTCTTGAATCATATCACTGGATATAAGTTAAAGTTCTAATTGTTTAGAAATTGAAAAAAAACTACTTTTTTTTGGCTTATCTAATTACATTAGTAGCACTTTTTAAAAGATAAGTTTGCTCAGGGTCAGACAATCGTAGACATAAAGCAAGCACATTCTGCCGGTAGGTAGCACACGGGGTTGCGACTTATATCCACAATTTGTTTGTTGTTATATACTTCATAATTCGCTTTTCTTATATCAACTACTTTAATGCGTAAAGGGTTGTTTCGGTGTAGTTTGAAATATTATTTTAAAGGGAAAGATTTAGATATAATTTTATAAAGAATAGTTTTACTAACGATAAGATTGTATTAGAAAAACGAGTCTATATTAAATTTCTTAAAACTTAGGTAATATGTTATTCAAATACCAGCTGCTCTGGCAAGAAAAGTCTCTGCTCTTGCCAAAGAGACTGTGTTGTAGCTTTTTATGTTTTAGGCTTGAAATTTAAAGATAGTACTAAATTAAATTTATTTATTTAAGTCGCACACCACGCATAGCTTGTTTTTGCTGATGTGTATAAAATATTAGTTAAGAATAAAAGTATGTTACGTTGTAATATCAAATTTATTTAAAGTTTAATTTTCATTTAAAAAATTACTTTAATTGGTTAAAAGTACACATGCATGCACATCGTATGACAGCACATGTGGCATGAGACGTGACATTTAATTTAAGCCGAAAAGGCTAAAAAAAACTTAAGAAAGTTATCGTTAAATTATAATATTTTCTCGCAAATGAACTCATGAACATTTGTTTGTGAACAATGCAATTATAAAATACCAGTAAGCAGAAAGAGAGACGAACGCAATTTTAAAGCCAGTCTTTCACATGAAGCAGTTAAGATTGCCTTCTTCCCGAATCTCACTAATTGTAAGTTTAAATTAGGAACTTATTTATAAAATTATGAAGTTTAACTAACAAATTGGATACTAATGGCATACATGAAATCAAATGCGGACCTCTTTAGATATGTTAAGCAAAGTAGAAGAACAATAAACAAAGAATTAAAGGATCATGTAAATTATGTTAAGAATAATAAGCGCGAGAAGTTTCTTCCCATTTTTTGAAGATTTATAATAAAATATCTAGTGAAGATAAATTTCCTTTAGATAAATCAGTTAGAAATTCATTCTATTATATGCACTCAATATTCATGAACAAATTCCAAAACGGACATTTAACAGCAGATTAATAATTTCTATAATATATTTTGTTCAATGTAATTTAATATCATTATTGTAAAACGTTGGCATGTATTTTACTACGTATTTGATTTTGCTTCGCATTTTGATTTAAACTATAGATTTTTTACTTATAAACATGATCTAATTAGGTATACGTATTATTTGGGTTTCTGAAAGCGGAAGTAAAGAAACTCCCTTAGATTGTTCTGTCAGTTTTCAATATGAAATTGTCAAAGTTTGAGCTCGCAGTAATTACAAATTAAATTTAGGAGTATATTTAAATAAATTTTCCTTGATCATATATATTGTGAAATGCATAACAAATTTATATTTATTTATTATGTTATTTATTCAGAAATAAATTTTTAAATTAAAGTAATAGTAAAGAACTGCGATACACTATTAACTGACCTAGACTTTTTAGCTGTCGAATCTAATTCTACTACCATATGCATATGCTAATGTTAGTTCATTCCTTATAATTCCATTTATCGTTAAATACATAGCAATCTGTGAATATTTGAAAATACCATCAATAATAAACTCCTACTTCTGTTACCTGCGAGGGCACACGATTTCTGAAGTATGCGTCTAACGTAACTCATTAACTATGCTCTCCAGTTAAATGCTCTACGTGAGAAGAATGAAGTAATCGACGGAAAATAGGTTTTCTCTGATCAGAGTCTCTCGTCGCGGCCTCAAGGCAAGGTTGAGCTCCGTGAAATAAAACCTTGGAACTCTCACAAATCGTATTAGAATCGAAAGCGGCAAAAATCACGAAAAAATGTCTAACGTGATTTACAGTCGGATTGGGAACTCCATCGTTGTGAAAGCTGCAGGGAATCAGTCGAGTGATGTGCATAATTCGACAGATTTAGTCTTTCTGTTCGACAACTCTGAGGACCCACATGTGAAAAGTTCGATATCGATCGCACTGACACTAGCCGCGTGTGTATTTTTATTAACCTGCTACTCGTGCTGCTGCTTCAATGGCTTCTCCAGTTGGACACGATCATACCGAATACGATCGCGTTTCGCGGATACACCGATCGGCAATCAATCGGTGAGATGCCGACAACACTTGTATCAGCAGCGTCGAGCAGTTAGAAACGATCGTCTACATGAGGAAAGTGACAACACAACTCAAGGTTAGCACAACTTTTGTTTACGTTCTGACCTAGCGCAAGAGTCGAGCAAATTTCACAAATTGAAAATGCGCCGCAATCTTGGTGCTATCCGAATTACTTTAAACCGATTACGTAAAACCTAATCTTAAGCTCCCGATCATTGGCTTCATGCGTAGGCATTATTGGATGCTGATCTACGAATTACTCAATTTGCCGGACTTGACCGAGCACTTGATTGTGCAAGATAGTGCGTCTGTTACCGAACTGTCAGAGAAGTTACCCATGATTTCCCCTATTTCCTTTCCCCTGCTTTTTTCTTACCTCCAATTCGCTAGCAAACCGGTCTAAAGTCGGCCCAATTTGCTTGCACATAACCCAATCTGAAGGGCACGAGTTCAGAGAAAATACAGCCAAAGCGTAAAAAATTAAACGATCGGGAAAGCGCCTTGTTGTAAAATATTGGACCAAGTTGCCTACGCATGACTCAATTTGCAGGGTCTACAAAGTCAGCTTAAGATAAATATTTCCCAGATGGCTTATTTAACATTTTACAATTTCTTAATATACAACTCCGAAATACACTGATATTCCTTCTATAAAAATTTATTTGATTGAAATAAACCATTATTATATAGGTTATGATACCGAAAATAAAAAAATCATTATGTTGGTTCTAGATTCAATTGGAAAATACTTTTTTATGCTACTTGCTCGTTCCCCACATTTGTCCTAAAATCAGCTAACATTCTAACGTGCAAATCATTTAAACTTAGATCTTTAAATGTTGTATTATTGCAATGATCTTCGACTGAAAGTCTTCTGGGAAAAGCTGTTTGCTTTCCAGAAAACTGTTTAACCCTACCCGAGAAAGCTTTGCGCCGTACCACAGCCGTGCAACGGTCGCCGTTTAAATGTTTTGCTCAGGCGTACAGAAGGCAAACAGTCCGTTTTGCGGAAAAACTTGGCCTTACAAAATCTCATTCGGGCTATATAATGGCCGTGCAATTGTCGTACAGTATAAAATAGTAAATGGCTTACAATTCTTATGGAAAATAAAAAAAAATATGATAAAATTGTTTTATTATTTCATTGTTAATATAATATAGATAGAATACACAAAACATAAAATCAAAAGATTTACAAACACTGTTAAAATGACGTTAAAATCACTTGTGAGCCATATTGACCTCAGATTATGCTATTAGAGGAATGAAATATAATTATGCATCTAGGGTAATAACCAACAAGACGAGAGTTCCTTTTTCTTGTAGTTTGCACAAATTTTACAAATTTTATCATTAGCAATAAAATATCGAAGAAAAGTTTCTTTGGTTTCGAACCTATGGAGTTTGTTTCGTCGAAGTGATGAAGATATTCTCACTAAAGAAAAAAGATAATAAGCTCAATGAATCTTTCATTGAAATAAATACCAAAATTTATTTATTTTGAAGCAAGGAGATCCTTGTACTGATAAGTTATGTGTCTTCTTTTCATTAAATCAATTACTAGAACTTATTGATTTTAAAGAATTACCAGAACTTATTGACTTTATCGTTTCGATAAAAGTTTTAATAGAAACAATGAACCCTTGAATGGCTGTTTATATAGAATTTTAAGAAAAAGTTCAAAATGTAGTGGGGTTTTACGTTAAACAAGCACACTAAATTTTGTCAAAATCTTTTCTCATCTCTTTCAATGAAACGAACGCGAACAGTTTCGTATAAACAGCTTATATGTTTTATTACTGCTATCAAATCTCCGTAAAACAATTCTGTATCATTCTCTATATAAAAATGGCTTTTAAAATATTTTATCTGTTTTTCCCTACAATCAAGATATGTATTAATTACAATTCAATTTAATTGATAATTTATTATATAATATTATAAATAAATAAATCATACTAACTCAAACACTTAGAAACGGGTAATGTACTATAAAATCAATAATTCTAATAATTTGTGACTGGAATGTAAAATATCTACTTCATCTTTTATTCAATATACATACATATATTGCAGGATTACATCATTATACACATAGACGCTACTTAGAAATAAGGTTTAATTCGTAATAATTCGTATATGTCGCAGAAAACTATTTCTTGAGTACATTATTGAAGGCTTGAGAAGCCCTCTGTTTCTGTTTCCTTAAGTTAGGAGATTCTTGCGGTTGGTACCGGAAGAGAATGCAAAAGCACAAATAACAGGTTTGTTGAAAATTCAAATATTTTAGTGTAAAACAGTTGCGCAAAAAAGCACGAAAATATGATTTTATGCTCAATTGTTTTTTCATTGCTATCGTTAATAAGAAGTGTAGTTAGCAAATTTTCACTGTTTCGACCCTCTATATCTCTTTTCATAACAGGGATTATCTCCTGCATAAAATTATCGCATCGTTCATAACAAATGTTTGATTTACCTGGGCACATTTGCTCAAAATCTACATCAACCTGCAACAAGAATTATTTTTCCCATTTTTTTCTTATTTGTTAACAAAAATGCACACCAACAAAATGTACTTTTTATTCTACATGTATTCTTAATCCTATTTCTAGAAACAATTACCAATAAATATCCAAACGATTGACAATAGGAAGGCTATTCAGAAAAAAATATTTTGAATATTTCTTGTAGATTTTAATGACTCTTTTCTCAGACGAAATGTTTCTTTCCATTTCTGTAAAACAGTATCTTTAATTATACTGCAACCACTTCTTCTCACTCACTTCGATTCTTTAGCAGATCGAATTGCTGAAATATTCCGTTCAGGTAGTAAGGTAAGTTTTCTATCAAGATTGTCAATACTTTAATGAGCATGTGTAGGACTTTTACTTTATATATATTCCAAGAAAGAGGCCAGGCGGTATATTGTACACTCGTTATCGTAATTATGTCTAGATTACATGCAAAGAACTCGTTACTAAAAGCAAAAATAAAAGAAAAACCAAAGAAAGAGAACCATTACTAAGCACATCTGATGTTCAAATCCAAAGTGCTTGTAAATCTTTAAGTGGTTTCGTGTCGTAAAGAAAACTAAGAAAAATTATGACCTTAATTTTTAGATAACCGTCTTATTAGTGAAAAATTTCGGAGTTGGTAGGATATTTTTTTGAACTATAGTTTCTAGAAGAATAGCTCCCAATTCTTTTCTTATATTTAGATTTAATAAGTTATTAATCTTATAAGCATCTAAAACTAATCTACATTAAATGGATTTGGATATATATGATATAAAAGCTGAAACACTGATGCTTGATAAAATAAAAAATATAGGTAGTAATTGTAAACCTCATCATATAAAGAATGTTCATTTGAACCATTTTCATTGTTAATTCAGTCTTGAAAATTCGCATAAGCAGATTGCTCTTTTTTACAAATTGCTGGTGCCATTTCTTGAGGGTTTGTTCAAAAATAATACTCTGTCCGTTTACTTGTTGGACAAATTAAATCTACGTGGTGGCTTTTCATGTACTGTAAGCTGCTAAATGTTATTCTGCATTCCACGATGTTATTTGTTGGTAACTGAAAATAAAGCTTAATTAAATATTTCCTAAGAAAACACTTCAAAATAATCCTGATCCAAGTTCGTTAAGACAGGGCTAGTTGTTCACTTTCCACTTGGTTTTTTGATGTGGTCACTAATATCACATTTGAATCATCTTTTTCTCAATAGGCATAATATTCTCAAAATTAATTTTATTTTTGTCCATAGTAGTATATTACGTAGGAAATTCACTCAAAAATTACCACTCACCAAAACTATATAACGCCACGACGAAAGAAAAATTACAAAACAGGGTCATTAAAAATACCGTTATACAAATGGCACGATGTGGGCAAAACAAATACATATATTCCTTTAAGTTGTCAAAATTTTATGACGCCACGGTAACTGCACTGAGTTAGTTTGAGAAACGTCATTTCGTGCTAAAATTTGTAATAATTTTATTCATATATAATTTAGAAGGCTTTAGCTTACTCCAATGAAAGGTATTAATTGCAGCAGGGTACTAGAATTACCTGGGATTTAAATTGTGATTCCTTAATTAATAAATAATTCAACGCAACTTCTTAATCTTTACCATCGGTTTTTGCATTTAATATGTTTTAAAAAATGTTTTTAGTTAATCAAAAAAATTCAAAATTTATGACTTTTTGTTGTATATAAAGATGGGAAAAACATTCATGTCATATATACTATTTAAGAAAAAACCTTAATCATACCTTCTATTTTCTGTGCCGTGATTGTAACGAATAATAATTTTAAATTTTATATTTGCAATTAAAAACAAACTTTGCTTACACTTTTATAAAAGAAAACTTTTTTCTTTTCTCTTTTTCTTTAGCGGAGCCATATAAAGGGTGGGCCGTCGGTTGGTTTCTTTAAAAATGCTATAAAATTAAAACTGTTCAATATTTTTCAAAGCTTTCTGACTTTTAATCTTCCAATTAGCTATGGAATATAATTTCTTTCAAATGGCTGGCTAGGCAGTAGCCCATCTTGTCAGCTCAATTTTGCAGTATAATTTCGATGGTTTGAGGCGCTATTTCATAAATATCTTAATCAACATTTCGCTTAAGGGCCTGAATCGTTTCGGGATTGTCAGCATAACACCGATTTTTAACTGCACCCAACAAAAAAAATCCAACGGCGTTGAATCGCAGCTTCACGGAGGCCAAACAGCATCACCAAAACAGCTGATTACACGATTATTGAACTTAGTGCGTAAAAGATCGATTGTTGGACCGAAGTATGAATAATATAAAGTAAAGACAATTCAACACAGAGCACAAAATGATAAGGATGCAAATATTCGAAAACTCTATACGATTGAATTGGTAGAGCTTTCAAGCATCCCAAAGCTCTTGCTTCCATAAGTGCTGTTGGTTCGATAGAGAAAGACATTTCTTAAATGTATTTAAAGGTAAGTGTGAAAAGTACAAATAATGCCAGCAAGCAGCTGACTTCAATCAAATATCTCAGCTACGAAAGTCAGAGGTGCGTATTTTCAAAAATCGAACAACACATTCTCAGCATGCTGTAGTTTTTACCAATGCATTCTCGAATATGTTCGGTGCGAGCAGCCAATAAAGATGAGGAATAAAACATATGTAGCATCTGCCGTTAAATTCAAATACCAGAATATTATAGAAATTTGTAAGAAATCGTTTAGGATTGTTTTAAAAATTAATAAAGCTGGAGGCAATTTCGGAAAATTTAATATAGTTTAAGTACTCCACACCAACCCTCACACTGACGACATATTTGAGTTTTATTTCTTCGATTTACTGTAAAGTAACAAATTTACAATAAATATTTTCTAATTACAATTGCATTCCAAGTAGAGATTTTGCCTAAGCCGATTTTCCATCAATGCAATCTAGCAAAATATATAAACAAATTGTTATCAAAAATTGTAAACAAACCACTACGTGGAAGATACGTATGCTGTTACATGCTGTTGCATGAAAGCTTTGGCAAACCGCACCAAACATTTTTGCTTACAGGTTTTACAATGTCCGTGAATAAAATTTTTATGCACACCGATTTATATTTTATAATGGTAAATTTACTCCTAGTCGCTATTTCATATTAGTCATACTTCGACGAGGGTAACTTGTGTTATCAATTAGCATGCCAATCGCACGAAATTTCTTCGCAATTTGCGTACAACAGGCGCGATTGGTGCATTATTTCGACCGAAATTTTTTTTCAAAATTCGCGCTGCTTCGGCAACACGGCACTCACTTCAGAAATAAATTTTCAATACTTCATAATGTTGTTCAAGCTTATTCATTTCGAACCGCCGAGATATGATAATGTGTTACTGCCAATTTTTTTCTTATTGCAAAAGAGCTATATACTTTATTATATTTATACTTTATTTTTTACGATATGGGGGTTAAGATATTAAAGGTATCAATTTATTAAAGATTCTTTTATAGCTATATATTTTGCACAAGCGATAACGATGGCGTCAACTGGGCGTGTTCTCTTGACACTATGATAAAGGGCAAGCAACGCGGTGGGCATACGCGGAATAGGGAAAGAATAGTTTCTGCCTAATCGTAAAGTGAGCCACAGCCGCGCATCATTTTCGCGAGCGACATGATGCTGTGCAATTTTATTTCGGAATGTTAAAAAATGATCCATAATTAAATTAAATTAGCAAAATCGAACTTATAGGGATTTTGATTGTTTATTTTGGCTGTTAAAAGTTAAAAAAATATGCCTTCGAGAAAGAAAACTAGCCTTTCTTATTACTCAAAATCTGTTAAGAAAATGAGAGTATCTCGGTGCTCTGAAACATAGAGACAGAGAGCGCCACGCCCGGATTCGAGCTGCAATAAATTTGCAACGTAAGATGCAGTTAAATTCCTTACGAGTTCACTTTGATGTCATTATCGAGCTACCGTGGTAACATAAAGATAGAAGTGGTTTTAGCTCTAATGTACAGATTAAGTACACCGATCATGAACATATTGGCACCATGACAGAAGTATGTTCGTATTGTCATTCTCCGAAATAGAAAGGGAAACCATGCTGTGCTGCATGTGTGTGGATATGCTGTGCATATCCCTTTTGGGATATTCAGGAAATGTTCACTTGCCTCAAATTCATGAACTACCGAAGCTAATTGAAGCATTGTTCAAAGGAGACCATCCTAAATCCACAGATTTACTAAACAATATAAGAGCCTACAAAAGCGCCTTTCAAATAACTTCGCTTGGAACGAATCAATCAATCATTGAAGGGGCATTCATGCCTATCTTGCACTTCAGGCGTTCCAATTCATGATAAGAAAATATCTGTTATGCAGTTATTTAATCCAGTTTCGGTTGAAAATCTTCATTTACATCGCTATCATGTACTTTTTAATCAGTTTTTAGTATAACAATATGCTGAAATTTAAACACAACCTGTGATATTTATTCGAACCAATCAAATCAACTCGTAGCTTGAATATTATATTGATTTAAAGGGCATTATACAGCAGAATTTTGATCCACAAAACGTAGGCAGAATGGTAATTCTCCCTTCTACATACGTTCACAGGAAGTACGCTATATATGCACACAGAACACCTTTTGCTATGTGTGAAAAAATGGTCGACTGGATTTATTTATCCTCATCACCACGAACCCCAAGTGGCCTGAAATTACTAGCGAGTTTTCTTAAGAGCAGAAGTCGCAGAACAGGCATGACTTGGGTGTTACATTTACAGTTGAAGTACCTGATGAACCTTCTTACAAAAGAGAAAATGTTTGGAGCAGCAAAATGACAAAATGAGGCTTGTCCTATGCATACAGATTTACTACCACATACACCCTTTTGCGGTTGCAAGAAAAGACCAGGCCCAACGAGAGCACTGAGCACTGAGTTACCAAACTCTGAAGCCCACTCTGCTCTTCATCAAATTCTCAAGAGTCACATGGTTTACTGTCCCTATGCCTTACGGAATACAAATTCCCCCTGCGTGAAAGATGGACGATGATTTCCGAAAAAGTTTGTCAGTGAGGCTGATGAAGATGGACAACCATCATATAGCCGCAGATCACCGAATGACGGTGGATTCTCCGCCGAGGTGAACATGCATGAGCAGACAATAGAGATATAGACGTTCATTTATTTGGCCAATGGCCAGCGGATTTACTTTAATATAATAACATGGGGCAACATGTTGAAATCCACGACAAACAACATTTTTGGCATTTTTCAAGTTATGTGGAAAAGACCAATTCGCAAAAATTCGGATGTATGATAAAGTACCGTTGTACTAGGCGTACAATAAGCAAATAGGTGTATTTAAGTGACGCCTACGCGGTTGCCCATTGGACTGTTCTCAGGAGTTTTTAAAAACAATGCACTTGTTATAGTGTACGTATGCGGTGCATCCTAAGAATAGCGAGTGCTATTAATTGCGCCTCTTACTGCGTATGGTGACAGTCGATGACGTAACGTACCCCTCGTTTCGCGCAGCATGCAGTGCATGCCATCCAGTTGATGTGACCAGCACTGAGCCGAGATTATCGACGAGGCCACCATCAGCGACAGTTCCAGTCGCATGCGACATTTGTTTACTCTCATGTTGGCGTTTTCGGGAATTTTAAATAATTAAATTTATGGGAGAAATATCGGCATCATTTGTCAAATAATTTCTTACAGGCTTTGAGGCGCTATTTAGAAGATGAAATTGAGGAAACCGACTAGCGCGTTCTAATTTGTTCATTCCAAAACGTCATCTCCATTAGTGGTAATTAAATGAGTGAGTACGGGTTGCCGACACCTCAACGACTGCTCAGATTAATCGTGAGTATGTCGCTGCAACGAATTACACTCCAGACGCAATAACTGACGTCGTTAATGACTGCGTATAGAAATTCACCTCAAAGTAGAGGTAGATCTATAAACTCCTCCAAAGTGTGAATCAAAATGAAGGGAAAATATTTTTTCTGGATGCTCCTGGCGAGGTTAGAAAAAATTTCCCTACTATAGCTATCTTGGCAAAGGTGAGAAGGCAGGGAAAAATAGCACTTGCAGTAGCATTTTCTGAGATCTCTCCACACTACTACCTGATGGCAAAACAACGCATACAATGTTCAAGATCCTTATGGAGTTAGAGAGCAACGAAACTCCTGTGTACTAATTGTATGGAATGAGTGGCCAACAGGAATGCCGTGGAAGCCGACCTTTGCAGGTAATCAGCACAAATAACCAGGTTAGGGCTAAGGTCACAGTCATTTTTTGTGGGGATTTCCGGCAAATGCTACCTAATGGGCTGACGAGTTAAATTCCTCGCTGAACCGATCCTTTCTATAGTCCAAGGTTTAAACATTGCGTCTGACAGTCCGACTTGGAATTTTGTAATGTGTTGCTAAAAATTGACGAAAGAGCTCCACCAGAGGAGAATGGTCAGGTAAAACTACCAGATACGATCGCCAGGATTTTTCCTACGATAGAGGAATTTATTTGTTTGGTGTATGAAGACGTTACGCAAATATTACATCAACGGATTTCTTAGATATGGAATGAGCCGTTTTAACGCCTAAAAACAAAAAAGCGGCTGCAATCTACAATAGCATTTTACTTCGTATACCACTTATTCCCAAGAATTTCTCGTTTCAATTTAAGCAAGTATAGCTTCCTGTGAGTGCTTGCTTCGGTATGACATTTAAAAAATCGAAAGGGTAAACACTATATGTCACTGGTGTCGATCTAAGGACCAGCTGTTTCTCATATGGTTAACTGTACGTAGCTGCTCTCACGCTACCAAACCTGATAGTCTGCATAGTTTAGATACAGAAGGAAAAACATCAAACAAAGAAGTTTTTTAAACAGTACGTTTGACCTCCTACTTTCTATTTGAGTAATTATGTAACCCATAAAATCTCAATTAATTATGTACATTACACTCTTTTCCGTGCTTATCAAACACTGCTTTCTGAGTTTGACATTACTTTTATATTTCAAATGATTTCAGCGTTAATAGAACAGTTCAACGAGAAGGTGACCGATTATGATCATGATTTTTAAATTGTTTTCCTTAGATTGGCTCCTCCCCCGAATCCCGCGAACTTCCGATTTTCAACACATCCTGTACCGAACACTAGTGATGAAAAATTATGTTTCGTCGAGGGCAGGAAACCCGAAATTGTTCCCGAGTGCGAAGTTGGGCGCACGAGCGAAGCGTTGTACTATTTTACATATTCCTAAAGATTATACTTCCAAAACTACGTAACACAATTTTCGAGTTAAACATAAAAAAAATTTATTGTTATACCTCACGGAGACTTTCAGAACGTTACGAATTACCTTCGTGGTGTCCTCTGTTGTCCCGGTCTTTGCACTTGTCTGTTATCTTTTCGACCTTTTCTTTTAATATTTAGCCCCTCTTTTTTACTATTATTTTGATACGAAGTGTGAACAATATGAAGTAGCGACACTCCTCAAGGAGGAAAATTTACCGTTATTAATTAATTATTATTATTATTTATTATTTATTTATTATTAATTATTAATTTACATATTATTTATAATTATGTATTAATTATTTATTAAATTAATTATTATATTAATATATGTTAATATCGGCGTGCGTAGGAATTTTATTCATGGACAGTGTAAAAACTATAAGTAAAAATGCTCGATGCGCGAAAAGGAAATGTATACTTAGCAAAAGCTCTTCCCCTAGAATTGGGGGATGTTAAAAGGTGGTAGCTGTATGTCTTCTTTAATTGATCCTGGTTACGAGCCACACTGGTGACACTAAACCACAATTTCATGCTTAATTTTCTTTTTTCAATTTTTGCATTAGTCATACCGCAGTTGCAAGCTTTCCGTTTTTAAAGTGACACCCACTTGAGTTAATTCTTGTGTTAAATGTGCTAACGTTTCAAAGTTGTAAAATTACATACGCGCTTGTGTTCAGTAACATTTATTTTTGAAAAAAAATTATAATCGGTGTATTGTGTTTAAAACAATTATACAGTTCTATGCCCAGTCCTGGTCTTAAAATTTGTATAAAGGTTTTCTCCATAAAGCAGAGTAAGATGGACATGAAAATATTGAAAACTGCAAAATATTTGGTCCAAACCGGTTTTCTTTCCAAATAACCATAATTCGGCCAACAAATTTTGTAATTTTTTAATTCTAGTCTTCTTCATTTTTTTTATGTTAATAAAATCTGATTAATAATCATACCAATTATGATTCAGAATTTTATCTTTTTAAGTTCCTTTTCTATAAATACCTAAAAATTTTCCCCTTTTCATAACGAACAAAGTAGAAAACTGCTTTTACCTTTCCACTCTAGAACTTCGCAGAGGCACCATTAAAATTTAAATCAAGACGTTGTTTATTCAAGTTTTATTTATAAAATTTGCTCTCGCATATTGCCTATATATACAAGCGTAAAAGCAAACGACAATGTGTTAATTTAAACGAAGCCGCACATCATTACATTGATTTTTAATTTTATCTCTTACTTACATAACTAAAACTGTCTGTGTTTCAAATTTCAACGCCTTAACTGCGTTGAAAGTATCCAAAGGGTCTTGATGATCCGTTACTCAGCGTGTGCTAGAAATTACGATTTTCATTTCATACATTAAAAATTTTTGCACCTAGTATGAAATTTTGCATACAGCGTTATATTGGCACCTTCTTAACATACGTGCAAAATTTCAGCCCTATACAAGAGTTATGTACGGGGTCAAAAGTAGTTCGCAACGGTTCGTGCAAATAGTGCACAGTGTGCATGTGGTTAGTTTGAGGGCCGGATGTATGCGAAAACTTGGCCGACGCACTCTGTACGTGAACATATGTGTAAAAGTATGCGTTAACGTAAAAATTACATATAAACTCAGTTGTGCTAATCTTAATGGGTATTTGGGTAACATATATAACTTATATGTAAGCACGTTTTCGTTGCATAATTTTTTAACACTTTACACACAAAACAAAACCAAACGTCTGCGAACTACATATTTATATTTGCACACAAATATTCATACATTTATTCGAAATTTTATTAGATTAATATTAGAAACGTAATAGCTTTTATACACTTCTAGTGTTTTAATACTAAGCGTTTTATTTTACACAGTTCGAACAATATTAAAATAATAAGCAATGGAAATATAATATTTGTTGATAAAATAAATAATCCACTACTCATACATTACTCATATTACTGTACAACATTAACTCATAACTAACTTTTTGTCAGTAGCTTCACTCACGTGGATGAATAAAACATACCACAACAACTGACCTGATTCAAAATTTGAAATTGTGAAGCGTCATCAACATTTATTTATTCGTATTTTTAAGTTTTTATAATCACACCAAAGTTAAATCTTTGCTTGATCGCTGAATGTATCGCGTATTCATATTTGCTCTCATAAATTGAACTAAAAGTGACAAACACTTCAAAGCTTATGCGGTAAAATGAGAGATTTTGCACATAATCGTTCTAGGAGGATGCTTTTAATATCATCTTAATTTTATATGTCTAGATTTATGCTAAGTTATGATGAATAAGTTAAATACGTTACACTTGAAATTTGAGGTGTTATACAATTTTGACAATACTCTAAAGTGTTCATTGCTCTACCGTCTTTTTAGAACCTAGAAAGTGATTTGAGTTTGATTATTTTTTAACCGCACGAGCTCAGTTGTGGAATGAGAAGCGTTATATATGAATTATATAGCATTTTGACAAAGTGAAGCCATATTGGAATCGATTTTGAGATGAACAAAACTATTTTGAAATAAAATTAATCTATTTTCTCATTGAGTGATTGGTTTGAAATTATTTTAAAGACCTTTCTCCGAAATAAAAAGAAACACAGTATATATATGTGCTATAGCCCAGGAATCACTTTGATGTTAGCAAAAAAAAATAAAAAAAAACAATACTAAAAATCGTAGACGTCACATGTCTAATAGCCCGGGGCTGAGCATAAATACGCCACTGAAACTACCTACATAGGATTTATATCCATCGTTTTATTATCTAAATTTCAATTTTTATTCTTTCAAAAATTTTGTTGATTATTATTATTAAATTTCTTATATGTTATTTAATAATAAATGTTATATAAAAGTAAGTGAAACCTTTTCGGGGCCATTTTTACTACTTTATATATTTTTTGGATTGATTTGGATATGATACTGAATTAAGAACTAATTATCACTAATTTTTCTACTTCATTTCAAAATAATTTCAATCAACGTGAAATTTTCATCACTCAGTTAGAGGATGGCTTTATTTAGTTTAAAAGTGCTCTTGTTGAATTTCAAAATGATTTTATCTAGTTCGAAAGTCGTTTAGTGCAATTAAAAATTGCTTCTTTTAGTTAACATACGATCTAAGTCAGATCTGTTATCTCAGTTTAATGTTTAAGCTATATACATAAATAAAGTGGTGGTCGAACATCAAGATCAAGGTCTCACGCCAGTTAGCTCTTATCATCAGTTAGTATAGCCGAAGTGCAGAGTAAAAGAATTTTTACAATTCTTACAGAACAAATTTCTAAATAAATTATCATGAAACCTAGGAAAGAATCCAGACTACGACGGGCTTTTCAAAGTTCGTAATACCTTCCAAAGCAAGAATATTATGGGGTAATACATAAAACAATAAACCACACAAATGAGGCTTAAGAACGTTTGCTCGCTGCGATCCGAGTGGCATGATGTACGACTTCTAGATAACATATACCATATACCGCAATCAGTGGTCACTGGTTTAAATCTGGGAATTAGTGGAAATATTGTGTGCGATAAAAAAAAATTGTGTGATAGTTTATCAGAAAAGGAAAATTTGCAGATATATATCGACAATTAAGTCACTTCATACAAATCAACAGTAGGCTTGAAACACAAAGGATTTTTGACAGTTGGGGTCTGTTTGTCCGAATCGATTATCAAACTGGAGGTTTCAAGATAATAATTTAAGTTCTCACTTACAAGTGCATTTAAGTAATTTCTCCCTATAGAGCTTTCAACTATAAGATTGCAAATGGTTATCTATTGAAGTGTCGCTATTTTATATATATTTATGCTTCGGTATGGCGAAGCTACCTGCGCGGAGTGACGAAAAAATATTTATTTAATTTGCAATAGTAGCTAGTGGTTTAATGAAGGCAGAGGGGTAGTGGCGGTGGCGCCAATCTCTCAGTCTTTCACTAATCAATCCCTACTCCTTTCTCTCTTTTTCAACATCACAGTTACGCACTGATGCATTATTTTTTTTTTATTTTATTCATAACGAGTTATTGTTCGAATGCGTACGTGAACTGCGTATTTTAATTAGCAAAAAAGTTGCCTGCTTGCTTTCGTGTTATCTTCTTACTAAAGCAAACAGATTAGTATTGATATAGATATATGAGGAAACTGATAGTTTTCGTTCGGATAGCTTGGAGTCGGAATATATTACACCCAAGAAGAAAGTCAAACTAGGAAAACGTCGATTATCAAAATACAACAGTAAATGGGGCTTTTTGTCTTTTCCGCACAAGATTAAATCAAAGACTAAATAACGATTTCCTCGGATACCAGACAAAGCAGCTTTTTTAATGATTTGTGAATTGGTTGAGCCAGAAAAGATGAAACTATCGATGCTACTATATTTTTTATTCAAATTGTAAAGCATACGTAAAAAGCGTTATGACTTTCCAAGTAAAAACAGTTTTGCCAAACTATACTTCATAAACCTGAAATGATTGATATGGTTGAGAATACTGTAACGTTATTAAACTTAATAGGGGATACTTCGATGGATAACTTATATGAAGAATTCAACTTGCTGAAATCAACCATGGATGTAGAAGTTTTTTCTTTAATTTAATTCTAAAGACACAACTCTACAGAAATGACCCAGCCATATTATTTCCAAAAACGAATCCCGCTTCTTTTATTTTTAAAAATCCCGCCTTGCTCGAAAAATGATCTGACAAAGCTGGTGATACTAGTCCACAGTTACAAAAAACCGTTTTTGGCTGGGTGAGATCTGGGAAATATAAAGTTCTTTCAATTGCTAAACAAATTAAAAATCTTTTTGTTAGAAATATTTCAGATTGCAACACTCCTTTGTTATGACATGTAAAAAAAGTATGTGAAATACGTTTTTAAATTATATTCAGTTTCTCAAAAGTGGTCGAACGGTGGTGAAACTGCCCTTTAAGAAATTCCCAAAAAACTTAAGCGATTCCTTTGAAAATACAAGGAAAAGTTAGAAATATAATTTCAAAAAAATGCCACTAAGACTTAATATACAGAATTTCTGCAGAAATATCATAAAAATGATCACATGGAATTTGTTTATTCACAATCATGCCATACCCAAATTGCACTATTACTTACCACAGCATTACGTGGTGGGGCCAGATAGCTCGATTTCTAAACATCAACATAAGTTTCGTTGTACAATATTCAAATGGTGGGTCTTACAGTTCAAAATGATGTTCATTCAGTTTTTCTTAGATTTCGTTATTATGAAATAGCATTAATTGCAGACATTTCTAAAATATATCGCCAAATTTTTGTTTATCCTGACGACAGGAACTTTTAGGAGCACCATACGGATAAAATTTTGTAATTGATTTGCATGGGCTGAACATTGTCGCCATATTTGGTTTTATTTATTCCCAAAAGTAACCATTAGAACAAAAATGTATGGATTTACTGAGGCATTGACTCATGCATATAGAGTTAACGTATACTGTACGCTGTATATGTATTGACATTGATGGCCGCATATCAGTAAATCTAATTAGTTCGAAACCAAAGGTAGCCAATAAGAATCCTTCCTTACTTGGAGCGCGAGCGAACTATTAGCAAAACTGCTTTAGAAAGTCAGAAGTACTATTATGCACTATTATTTTTTGACTTGCACAATCTACAGTTTTTCTTCGACATCATTTACAAAACTGGTAGTTTCCAAAGAAATCGTCGAATCTTTTCTTCGATGTATGTATAATATGAAGTAGCAACATTTTAATGGAGGGTACAAAATGACAAGGATGTAAATAGTTGAAAGCTCTATATGGCTGTATTGGTAGAGCTTTCAACCATCCAATTTGTTTCCATAAGTGCTGCTGGTTCGAAAGAGAAATAAATTTCTTAAATGCATTTAAAGTTAAATGTGAAGAGTACCAAGTCAGTTAACTTCAATCAAATATCTCAACTGCGAATTTCTGAGATGCATATTATCAAAAACAACACATTCTCAGCTATGCTGTAGTCTTTATCAACACATTCTCGAATATGGTGTAGTCCGGTAATGAAGATTAAGTAATGCAATCGTGAAGAATAACACATATGTATCACCTGCTAGCCGTTAAATTAACATATCAAAAGATTATTGGATTTTATTTATTTATTCATATTTTCCTTCTTAAGGAGTGTCGCTACTTCATATTATTTATTATATATACTTCACTATTCTTATGGCAACCGCTTTATGTAGAATATAAATCGCAAAAGAAGAGGCGATCCTCCTGTTGTTGGAAATCTTACAGCATTGAAGCTTGAGCCCACTTTCTTACATCTTATATCCATTATTCAACAAGTTCTATTTAGAAATAAAATAAAAGAATTGAGAAAGAATACATTCATTAGCCCTTATAATTACCCTCTGTCCTTAAATACTTTCCTTGAAGATACAACAAAATTCTACGTGTTGGAGGGTGTCTCATAATGCAAAAAGTCCAATAATCCTTCCCACAATAATCCTTTCGTAAAGTCCTATATGTAATACTTACACATAAAACATTTTCATACAGGTCTTTAATCTTTGGTTTCGATTCTTCGACAACAGTTTTGATTAATGCTAGGGGTCAGGCCAGACAGACCAAGGCATGCGTAAACTGCTTCGACAATCAATCACAATTATGTAATGCAACAAATGACGGTTAGCTTACACAATTGTAACTCCTGTATGGACTTTTCACATTGCTGCTATTGGCATTTGTGCTCCAATTATAGCAACATATAAGACCAAGGTAAAGTGGCCGAATAAAACTTATATTGCTATATTTGTATACTTACTTTCTCGGGATATTCATTTGGAGAGTGTTTTCGAAACCTCAGCTTTCATAGCGGTACTCAAAAGATTTATCAGTTGCCGTACTATGTATGAACATATTATGACAATTCTAGTTTTATTGGGGCTACTAAATATGTGCGAGAACTCAAAACTGCCTTTTTGAGTCAACAAATCCGAGATGCTATCGAATTTCAACACAAGAGGTATGTGTGAACTCCCCGTTTTGAATTCATTTGGAGGCAGCAGTAAAGGCAGCTAAAACATAACACACAAAACATTAAATAAATCTTTAATAATATTGGAAGAATTCAGCACTATCTATTGTCAAATAGAAACTACAATAAGGCCTATTACTCAGCTTTCTTCAGATCCAAGTGATGAGAAAGCTTTCGCGTCTGCACATTTTTGGAATGAAGCATCTTTAAATTGTTTTGTGGAACCTGACCTCTCAGACAATAACCACTTCGTTATTATCGTCTAGTTTAGTCGACAGCCATCAGATGAATGGGCACAACCGAACGTCGACTTTAGTCGAAAGCCATACATTTTTTACTTTACCTGCTTTATCTGTATCCGGTGGTGTATTTACGTAAGGGCTGATACCCAGGGCGGCAGAATTGTAGGGGTGGCAAAATTCTACTCACTTCGACGTTAAAAAAAAAAAAAACAATACAAAAAATTCTGGACACCTTTTCAAAAATATTGTTATTATTTTCTAAAGATATAAATATTTTTTTGCAAACATGTGAAGGAATGTTGGCGGTGGGTACGGCCAGATTTTAGAAGCCCGGGTCGGCAGTGGTTCTAAATACGCCACTGTCTGTAACTGTAGTGTGTAGTAATAGTTCAATTGATAAACTATTACGAATCCGTTAACCTTTGAACAATTCCTTAGTAGAAATTATTATAGTACGCTTTTGGTTCATGTAAGTAATAATATAATATACCTGTTCGCGAGATTTTTCGTGTTTAATTTTTGTATTTTGCTGCATAAGTTTTGTAAGCCTTAGACCCATAATGGATTCTGACACGTCAAGTAAAGACAGCATCGTTTTTTAACAAAACGTATATTTCAAACGAAGAAAATTAATTTCATCATCGGATTCAGAAGCAGAAGAATTATATAAAAAAAGTTCTGTAATGAATCATAGAGACTGTGGAATTATGCAGAGCAGAAAATAATATTAGGTATTCATCCGAAATTTTGAATTATTTCAAGATGTTTTTTTCCGAGAATCTAATGACATAACATATATTGTCAATGCGACAAACAAACATCGATACACAGTTGCACATAGCAGAATACCTCCTGCATTACAAAATTGGAATGATACGACTATAAATTAATTGTATACTTTCCTTGTGCTGACGGTCACAATGCCTCGTGTGAAAAAATTATCCCGTAATGAATATTGGAGTACTAATGAAGTCCTTAGAACGGAAATATTTAGGGAACATATGTCACGAAATAGATATATCGTGTTGTTAAAGATATTTTGCTTCAGCGATAAAAAATCTGAAAGTTTGGAAGATCGACTGACAAAAATTCGTGAACCTTTCAATAAGCTGCGCGAAAGCTTCAAAAAATCATTTTATCCATTCAAGAATTTATGCATTGATGAGAGCCACTTACTTTATAAAGGAGTTATTTTTTAAACAATATATACCATTCAAGAGAAATAGATTTGGAATAAAGTCTTTTGTGTTGTGCGATTGTTTAACAGGATACGTCTTGGATTTAACTGTTTATACCGGCTTATCTTCCGAAGTACACGAATTTTCTGAACATTTAGGTAAATCTGGCAATATTGTGGTAACATTGACGCATCCCTGTTTAAGAAAGCGTCATCAATTATTCGTCCATAATTGGTATTCAAGTCCTACACTGTTCCAATTTTTGTACAACTTCTCTACAAACGCATGTGGAACAATGAAAAAACGACACTAGGGTATGCAAAAAATGCCAGAAAAATTAGAAATAGGAGATTGAAATTTTAGATCATTAGGAAATTTGCTCGCACTGAAATGGTACGACAAACGTGAAATTTTGATGTTGTCACCAAGTCATTGAGGATTCTGGAAAGAAAAATTATCGGACGGAAATTATTCAAAAGCCTACATGTATTCTAAACTACACCAAATCGATGGGTATAGTTGATAAAAGTGATGCGATTATAAGTACGGTTTCAAAACGCTGAAAAGGTGCAAGTTTTTTTTTTGCACTTATTAGACATTTAAATACGGAATACATATCGCCTTCATAAATTTAACACAAAAGAGGCTATTATTATATATTATTTTATTATTATATTTCTGAAATTTCGATGTTATGAAGATCATGAAATGTATATCTTATTCCTCTCTCTCTTGCAAGGTGATCTAGATAGCTTCTCCACCTGGCATCTGGCACCATCAATCTTCTTGAACAATGTGTCCAATACCTTATCTGAGGAACATCGACTCAGTATTCTCTTTTCGGAATTTGAAAGTTATTTGCCATAGAGAACTAAACTTCCATTCTCATGTGGATGACATCATTGCCAAAGCTAACTTTGCACTCGGCTTCATCAAATGTTGGTAGAAAAAATTAGGCGTTGTGATATTGTAGACATTCTCTTCATCTACCAGTCGTTAACTGGCGTGGTCGAATGTCCTTTACAATCCATATCCCTCAATATGCGACTACAGATTTGTTTTCCTCTTCTGCACCCACTCCCTCGGTTATTAACCTCTCGAATACTTCATGGGACCAATAACCATGGCTCCTTCGACTTCCATCTGAGTAAGTATTGTGTTGTACAATTTCACTAAAAAAGTGTTCCTTTCTTTTAAAATTTATTTGAAAGGTTGTCTAAGCAAAATTCGCAATATCTTTTTTTGTTCAGGTTCCTATAGGAAAAACGATTCATGCGATAAAGCTCGAAAATGATACTAGGAATTTGCTTTCATCCTTAAAATTTCTATGATAGTGATAATATGCATCTTCGTTACAGAACCGGACTCTGAGAAAAAATTTATCTAAAACATTACAAACAAGGTATGCCTATATAGTGGAAAACTATGAAATAGGAATATTTTAACAAAAAACAATTATAAAATTCTAGACTTAACAGTTACTCTAACAATCAAATAATCAGAAACTTCGGAAAATAATAAAATATTAAACTTCTTATATTTACCTGAGCTCAATGGTAGTCTAAATTGGAGAAAAAATCGGAAATAAACATTGATTTCATTATATTTTGGACTTTTGCATTTAGTGCTTGGTAAATTTTAGAGCCTTCCAGTAACTCATAGAGTCCCACTGAAACAACCACTAAACAAAAAAGACATGAAATAAATGTAGAGGGATTACATAAAAAAGCTTTTAAAAATAGCGGGAACAAATATTTGTGCAATCTTTCTGGAAATAGCAAAATAACAATTTCTATTTTTGGATGTAATAACTAATCTGAACAGTATGTTCAAAATATTACGCGACATTTTATTCCCGTTCTACCAGTAAAAGTGAAAAGTCGAGGTGAGAAACATTTAACTTCATGTGATACTTTACAGAGTATCCGAAGCAAATATTTAATATTATTAAATTTACAAAAAACAGAAATAAGTATGCCAACGATAACATGTGTTATATGTAGTAACGTTACTAAGTACTACTAAAGGAAAAACGTCTTTTGCCAATCGAGAAAACTGAAACACTAAAAAAGATTGTACAAAAATATTAATTGAAAACAAAAATAGGGTCATACAAAATGGAAATTTAAATTGATTATACCTAAAAAGGAACGTGTAATTGGATGGACATATTGTTTCGCAATCCATTTTAGCTATTTGTTATAGTTTTCCGTCTGTTCAAAGAAGACCCTGTTTTAAATATATAGATATTTATATTTGTAATCTTACTGGTCAAGTCACTAAGGCCTTTGGAACTAATAAAATTCTTCAAATTTTAATAGAAACTTTAAAGGCTTTAGAGGAAAAAAACACTTAGCCCGTTTCTGTAACTCAGCTGACAAAATTTTCAACCTAGAAAAGCAACCTGACTTCATTACGACGTCATTCTCAAGTGTTTCGATAAGCATGGTGAGTTAAAATATAAACTGAACTAAAGAAAGAAAGAAATCTAGATTGAGAAGTAGCAGGTGAGAAGTGCAGTCTTTTATTAAAATTAAATCAATTATATCGGGAAATGAGTGGGAAAGTGGCCGTTTATAATTTCATTCTAAGAAACATCATCTCTTTGCATTAAACAGACGTACCTGAAATGATATGGCGCTTTTTTTAAATACACCGTGTATTAAATTTTAAAAATAGCAAAATTGCAGTTTTTTTTATATTTTTAATAAGAATAATTAAAATATTGAAAAAGATATTTAAAAAAGTGTTTGCGTGGCCACCCGCATTAGAAGTGAAACTTCAAAGTTAGGGGAATGCATGAGTTGAAAATATATATTTATGCTTGTACCCATGTTTTCACTAAAATCTAAAAATGAAACAATAGGTTTATGATAGCTTAAAATTAGAGATTTAAATTTATCTAAATATCTACAAAATACTGCGTTAATTGTTGTTCCAGGTCTTGTCGTTACTATTGTTTTATCATTTTCAGCTTCAATTTGAATTTATTATGTAAGAAATAATTGTATCTCGTATCGGAAATCGTTTCTAATCTTTGTTAGTAAGTTTGAAAATATTCGATTTGATTGCCGCATCACTTCATCTAATTCCATAAATTTAAGTCCATGCCATAAAGTTGGGCCTACTATTCGTTGTTTGATTTATTTATAAATTGGCGTTGCTCTCACCGGTGGTAACTGTCTTCGATCACCAATCAAAATTATATCAAGTCCTCTAAAGTTGGTGTCAAAGTTGCCAGTTATTTGTTTCAACCTCGCGTCAATGTGAGATAATAATTCTGCGCTGACCATACTGATCTTATCGATGATTACTACTTGAACGTACTTAAAGAAGGCTCGGTATTCCTGTACTACTTCAATTGACAACGGAAATATCTAGAAAAGAGTAGTTTTTAAAGCTATCTGAATCATCGTACCATCAATAGCCACTGCAGCCTATCCTGTTGATACGCATGTAATGTAAGCATTACAATATCCGTCAGTGAGTCACGAGTCGAATAACGAATGTTTTTCCACAACCAGCTAAATCAGTTAAGAATATTTGAAATGATGAGCGATCATCAGTTTCTCATTAGCCATTCTCATCAGCTCATTTGGCATCAAATTTTCGCGTTCTCCACAATTGCTCCAAGTTTATTCACTGTTGCAAGTTGGAGATCACGATTGACGTCTGAATTTTCATTATTATACAATTGCTGTACATTCGATATTTCTCTTCTCTTCTGCCCGCTTCTTTGGCAATTCCCCTCAATTCGTTTCACTTTTTGTGACACTTCCATTTATCAACACAACAAGCTACTCTACTACGACAAAAGAAGTTTCGCTGCAAAAATTATAATATCAATTAAAATAATGAAATTGATAATGGAAAACAATAATATTAATTAAAAGTGTTTATTATTTCACTTTAAATAACGCAAAATTGGCAAAAGTCTTAACTAATGGACTACGTATTCGAAATCCAAAAGCGACATTAATTAATTTCCCCAATGTTATCTAGCTTTTGACAAAGGTGCACGTGAAATAACAGTGAAGTTGTTTACATTCAATTATCTCAATCGTTTCAACCACCACACGCAATACACCACGATCTTTTCAATTCTCAAGTACAGAAACCGAAGTACGAATAAATATAAAGTAGCGATGCTCCTCAAGGAGGCAAATTTACTGGTATAAAAGTAGAATTGGTGTGCGTAGTAACTTTATTCATGGGGCATGTAAAAACTCTAAGTAAAAATGGTCATGCGTGAAAAAGAAAAATATATTGTATATACACCTGAAATTGGGCGATGTTAAATGCTTTGACAGTAATTTGTTTAGACATTTTGTTATATCGCTTTGATGGAAAATTGGCTTAGCCAAAATTTTTGTTTAGAATGAATTTGTAATTAGAAAATATTTGTTGTAAATTTGTTAATTCACAGTAAATCGAAGAAATAAAACTCAAATATGTTGTCAGTGTGGGGGTGGGTGTGGAGTACTTAAACTATATTAAATTTTCCTAAATTGCTTACAGTTTTATTAATTTTTAAAAGAATCCTAAATCACTTTTCACAAATTAAGATATTTGATTGCAGTCAATATTTGTGCTTGTCACACTAACCTCTAAATGTATTGGAACAAATTCATTCTCTTATGAACCAGCAGCACTTATGGAAGCAAAATCTTTTGGGTGATTGAAAACTCTACCAATGCAACCGAACAGAGCTTTCAACTATTTGCATTCTTGCTATTTTGTACTCTCCACTGAAGTGGCTACTTTATATTTATTCATACTTCGGTAGAAACACTGAAACTGAACTGGTCCAAAAGTTCGGTTCAGAAAGCTGTGACATCAGCCAGTTGAGAAAATTTTCAACTGAACTTACAAAAACGGGCAGATTGTCTTTAACACTAAATCAGGTCAAATTCGTGTTTACTTCGTGTTAGGATTGGTATTAGGGAATATCTTGGCTCTCAATGCCCTGCTAGAACTTTGAAAATCATTTAGCTCGAAGTAGACTATCAACAAGGCAGAACGGAAAATTTGTAATTTTGACCGCTTTGACACTTTCCGTAACAGAAAATTACAGATCTCTCTGATTCAAAGGAAATTTCATATTTAATTAAATAACTAATTTCCATATAAAAGGAAATTATTTGGGATAATCTTCGGCTTAGCTAGTTTATTATCGATATTCTTCTTCATAGTGGTGCCGCTCGCTGGTTGATATTATACACTTATCCTACCGAAACAGTCTAACAGTTATTTGAGTTTATGCTTTACATTAAGCCGGGGGTGTTCAATCAATGTTAATATTTGTTTTAAATGTAAACAAGAAAAAATTAACACCAACCATACTTACATACTTAATTAATAATAATACTTAATTAATAATAATTAATAATAAATAATTAATCATTCGCCACTCTTATGTTAAATCATATACAATACTTATTTACACAAAGAACTTTTGTAACCCATTTTAGAACTATGTAGTATTAGGTGTGCCCATAAGTAATCAATTATTTTGAAATCTAAAACAAATTTTGTAGTAAAATCAAGTTTTTATTTCTTAATCTATAATATAATCTCCTTCATTATCAAGGACAGTTTGCCATTTTTTCTACAAATCTTCAACCCCCTTCTTATAGAAATGCAGGGTCCGTGAAGTAAAATGTGACTCAAGGTGCCTCCTTACATTTACTGCAGAAATGAATGTTTTATATTTTAAAGCATGCTCCAGAAATCTGAACAAATGATAGTTAGACGGAGCAATATTTGATGAGTTCGGCAGGTGCGGGAAAACTTCCCATTGCAATTCTTTAATTTTTTCCTGAGTGGGTTTCGCTGTATGCAACCGGGCATTGTCATGTTGCAGCATTGCACCTTTTCTGCGGACTAAAGGTGCTCTCTTTTTCAACAGTTCTTCATATTCCTTGCCTATGGATCTGTCCAATTTCGTGTAGGTGCCTTTGTATAGTTGACCATGTTAACCCAAGGCTTCTCGATAATTCTTGTATACTTAATCTCTGATCAGATTATATTAGAGATTTTAAGGTGTCCTTATCAAATTCAACTAGTTGTCCAATTCGAGGCCTGTCAGAGAGATCATAATCACCAGCAGTAAACCTCCTGAACCAACGTTTATACTTGTTGACTTTCTATACATCTCCACAAATATCGCAAATTTCCTTTGTTGTTACCGTTATATAATAGGCATTTTGCTCTACTTATTTCATTTACTAATTTGAAGCAGTGTTTTATCATCTGACAAATGTAAAAAGTGATTTCAAATGTTTCGTAGTAGAAACTTGAACCTGACGAACGACGAAATTTTAGAAAATACAAAAAGGTGCCCACTAAGAATATATTTCATTCATTAAATGGTCCAATTTTTCCACGTCTGTGTTGCCTATTTTAACCTTCTCGTCATTGTAGCAGAGCGTACATAGATAAGATGAAAATGAGATGAAAATAAGTTTTGATATACTTTATTGCTTATTACTTCTTACCTAAAGGGTGTCCAGCGGAAAATTTTCAAGTATAAAATTAAATTAAAAAAAACTAAAGGATTTATTTAATTTTTTATTGTTATAAAATGGAGTTTTACAAAGCGGATTTTATTTTTTAAAGAAAATGTCGTCTAAATGATGTCCGTTTCTTTCAGGGCACTCTTGAAGCCGGACCCTTAAATTCGCAAATACGCCAGAGCAACGCGTTGAGACAATGGCGGCAACTTCACGGCGCATATTTTCTTGTAGGGCCAGAATAGTTCGATGATTGTTGCAGTGGACACTTGACTTCAGGTATCCACACAAAAAAAGAAGTTGCAAGGTGTGAAGGCCGGCGAGCGAGGTGGTCAGTGTATGTCTCCGTACTTGCTGATCAGTTTAAAAATTGCCCTCAGCTTCTCCATCGAGACTCTAGCTGTGTGTGGAGTGGCACTGTCTTGCTGAAATAGCGTTCTGTTGTTATACCCAGGAAATGACTGCAGTTGTGACAACAGAAATTTGTCGATCATTCGGCAATACACTTCAGGCTTGACTGTCTCTCGCTGGTTAAAAAATTTAGAGCCAATTATCCTCCGGGCAGAAATCGCACACCACACTGTAGTTTTTAGAGAATGTGAAAGTTTTTGATGGCGCTTTCTAGGGTTGTTGGGGGACCAGTAACGCATGTTCTGTTTATTGACATAGCCATCGATATAAACAATATGTTACCAAGTGTTCGTGCTGTCCGAAAACGTTCAAGCATTGTTCTTGCAAATTTCTCGCAAAGTCACTTTCCCTGAGACCTTGCACGATTTGCATTTTGTAAGGGTCAATTTTTAATTTCTTTTTCAAAATAACGTGTACTGTTGATTTTTCAATTCAAGTAGAGGTCTCAGTCTTTCTTATCGATTTATGTGAATTCCGAATTTCGTCTCCAACTTGAGCCACATGTTCTAGTGTCGTTGCTGACATTGATGGTCCCGGAGAAGTTCTGTTGATAATTGTCCATTCTCGCCTAAACCTTTGCACCCACGGCCAGATAAGTTACGTTCGCGGTCCATCACTTAATTGCCGAATATTGAAGTGAATACAAAAAGCGCGAGCACTTCAAATTTTGCTCATAGTGACTGTCAAACCCGCAAATCATGCGCGTCGAACGACATCTGTCTGGTTTACTTCACCTCGCTTGTTTTTAAGCAATTACCATTCAAACTCGAAAAGTTTCCGCTGGAAACCCTTTATTTTATTACAGGTTGCATTCATTCTTATTTTTACATCATAAAATTTATGCTTCCAAATTGTTCGACCAATTACAGAAACACATATTTGTCTGATTTTGGAAAGTAACAAAGGCTACAATTGAATTAATGATTTTGTTAGTTTTTTTTTGTTTTATTTTAAGTAAAACGTTGCCTAAATTTTGTTTACGCAATGCGTAGTATACACAAAAGACAGACTGATAGAGGCCTGGTCATGTCCGAGACGCTTCATACGTGATGTAAGTGCATAAACTGCTTCAGGAAATGAGACTTTTAATAATTATTCCTATGATGTACATACACCTTGTCTGATTTTTGGAAATATTAGTGACATAAGATATGTTGTACTTACCGTAACGTCTTCAATTTTGTGATAAATTAAAGGATGTATAACGCGAACACGGTTTTGGTCCCGATCAGATTAGTTGAACAAGGCTGAAAAATAATGACTAATATAAAATATAGGCTGGTTATTTCCTTCAAACATATATTTCCTGGTCGTATGGCTGGCCTAGTTTTATCCTATTTATAAACTATTCAACATTGAACATCAAATACAAACCTTTATATTTTCATAACCCCTTTTTTTTTAAATATATGCAACGAATATTAATGGACTGAGTAAAGAAGACATCTCGTCGTTGTGAATTACTGCAAAGTAGAATTTTTTTTAAATTAAATTATATATAGTTATAAGAAAACAAAAACGAATATCTGCATGTAAAATCCTTTGAACTTAGTGAGCATAAAAGAAATACTTCTATATGTAACAAATTATCTATTCGGTTAATTAATCTTGTAAAAGTTAAACAACCATTGAATATAAAAATAAATTTGATTTTGGCTTTTATAACCCAAAAATTATTCAGATCTCTACAATACTTACTGAATTATTAGAATAACAAATAATAAATAACATTTAACATATTAACATATTATTTATACATATTTAACATATTATTTGTTATTAGAATAACAAATAATAAATTCGTTGCATTCATTTTTTATAAATCTGTAGCAACGAAATAAAAAACAAGTATGGAATTTAAGATGATCGCGAGAGAATATAAAAACCGTGGAGAAGTCGATAATTTTGACACCACACCGCTAAAAGCTTTAAAAGTAGATCGCCATATATACCACAATGCTTGGCTGACGCTGTTAACACGCGCGTTACCTGGTGATTCTTTAGTAGTTGATCAGACGCAATCAAATCACAAAGCTAGAAAAAGTTTCTGTCTTGCTTAGAAATCTTAAGACCGGTTGTGTATCATTTGATACTATCTAGTCACTGCGTGGGTGATGGATATAGTGAAATCGCAAAATGTAAACCAGAATGCACCGACCTACCACGTAGATACTCTTAGGCTAGCTCAAAACTATACCTTATTAATCAGCAAGTTAGAAAAGTTAGCTTTTGCTCACAACCATGAAGACCATAAGCATGACCGCGAGGAGGGTCTGCAGAGGACTATGACCGATACCCAGTATTCAAGGCTAATTAGTGACGTATGGATCGGTGTAGTCCTGACGCTTCTTATCCTGTCTATAATGTTCTTCATTTGTTCTTGTTTTCTCTACCACAAATTCCAACAATGGAAAAACACATGTAAGTATAATAAAAATCTATATTTTTATCGGTGGAATTTGTTCGTAATCCGAAGTGTAAATACACTAGTATCTGACGTATTTATAAATTATAATATAAAATCCACTTACTTAACAGGGTGCCATAAATGCACTGTGCAAATAAGCCTATTGTGTAAATTGATCTATTCTGGTTAATAGTGAGAATAACAAGCAGCATTTACACAATTAGCATGCAGGAGCGCTCTTGAATGCCACAACTTTTCGCCAATTCTCTACTTAAATCATATTGTATAAATCGTTCATATTATGGTACTCTTATTGGTGCAGAGTTATAATCGGCATAATATAAAAAAAAATATTTTAAGCAAAATTTGAGTGTGCGCAGATGCCAGGGATGGCTGCGTTTCTTTCAATGCCTAGTTCTAACATTGACAGATTAGAAACTGTATTTTCAGATATAATTGAATGCTGTTTTGGAGTGATTTTTTTGATCACTGAAACTACTACATACTTTCACGTCTTCTAAGGTCAGCAGTAGGTGTTTATTATGGAGGTTTTTGCCGTGATGTGAATTTAATTAAGTTTTTTCAAGTATAATTCAAGTATCTTCAAATTATCTATGAGTGTGCTTTAATTCCATTAAATCGACTATGGAATTTTTTGTAGGTTTTTATTTTAAAACTTTCCATCTATAAATCTTACAAATACTTTTCCCTATATTTCCCTATATATATTTCCTTATATAATTTTCTTGATTTCTTTTAATATTAAAATACATCGGATGGATATTGTTGGTTATATTGGGTTTGTTATTTTTGTGGGATGATAATGTTAAAAAAGACAAGCTGTTTTCATTAAGTTTTATAAAAATAAAATGGTTATGTTTTCGTTCCATAAAAGTAAATATGCATTCTCAATTCTCTTTTTTAGAATTTTGTTGGTCTTATAAATAAAAATATCACCCATCAACCTAATCATTTTTGCAAGCCTAGTTAAAAACTATTTATATAAAATAGTTTCTTACGAGTACATTCCAACAAAATTGTTCCGAAGTTTCGTTGAAAACTAGCTTAGAATCTAAAAGTACTTCTTTTATTACAGTGACGGCACAGTAACTACTTAAATCCAAATAATTGTTGTTCCTTGTCTTAAATGAGCTGTGATCATATACAACGGTATATGGGTTCAGTTATAAATAAAAAGAGTATTCATGTTTAAAATCGTTAGTTTTAGGCAAAGAAGTTGCATCCAAAATACTAACACCCTCAATTGGACAAATACCCCAATATCAATAGCTATTAGAAAAACTTGTCGTTAGTATAAAATGTCTGTGAATCTGGAAATAGTGCTGATGGAAAATTTTCCCTCTCTCTGTGAACACTAAAAACGCTTTTAGGGTAGAAAAGTGTGCTACAAACTGCAACAGTGCAAGACTCTCTATGGTTTTTTGTCATATGCTTTGACTCATATACCAAAAGTTCAAAATATCATATTATTTTAAATATAACCGTAGGCTAACACATTTGTTACCTTTTATGTGGAAAACTAAACTTTCTACGAGGAAAAGACCACTTCCACTCTAAATGAACTATGATTGAAATTTAAAATGCATTCATGAAAAATTTAAAATATCGGACTTTACAGTTATATTTATATTAATATTAATTGGAATCAATATTGTGTGTATATGGAAACCAAATTAGCATTAAAGTTAGTCCTAGATTTCTAGAAGCCATTGGATCCCACATGCAACTTGTCCATCTTTAGTAATTTTAATAGGAATCATTGTGATCAAATTGCCTAATAGGAGGTTGATTTTAAGAATATAGAATTGGGGGAAATTATGAATTATAATTTCTATTTTTTTAATTCATTATATTATTTGTCTATTATTGAAAATGTTAATTGGAATTTTAAAAATGTATTGTTTATGAAAAATTTTCAAGTAAAAATTTATGTTTTCGAATTTCCCTCTCAGTCTTACAAGTGATACCAGTTCATATGTTTATTTTAAATTAAAAAATAAAAAAATATTAAGAATTTCATGAAAACCGTCACATATTACTTTAACTATTCGCAGGTGTTATAGGAATGCAGTTTTCTTACAATGAAATCATCATGAGCCTTATATTTCCGCCTTAGTTTCCCCAAAAAGTGATAATGTGATATGCGTTGTAAAATTAAGAATTCTTCTTTGTATCGGTCAGCTGTCAAGTAAAAACAGTTCTTGAAAAAAGTAAAAGTTTTTAACATAAAAAAATCTATAAAAATAATGATACATGCAATTAGATATATGCTACAAATGATCTTTCTTGTTGCAGTATATGCCCCAATGGATATTAAAAAAATGTATCAATAGGAAAAAATTCCTCCATGACACTGATCTCCCGTAATTTCTCTTTCTGAGTGATACATATGTTAGATGATTTTAATAGCATTTTTTGCGCAGATTGAATCAAAAACACAAATGACATGTTTAAGAAAAATCAATTTCGAAAATTAAAGAGGGGTTTTCTACTATTTTCTGAAATAAAAAATTAACAAGTTACAATGGAACTTTGGCTCATGCTTGAAATTATATTACAAAACCTATTATCTTTCTCAAGTACTCGTATAATACATCTAATTTAGTTGGTACATCTTCCTTTTAAAATCGTGCAAACCTCTTGCAGAAAAATGATGGACGAATGAAACAACTGATTCACTATACTTGTAAAAGACTAAGAAGTTTTTATAACTTAATTCGATTAGGTTTTATAAGTTCCTACCTTGGTTAGTATATAGAGCGGAAAATCCCAGTATTTCAATTTTGAAATTATTTTTAGCAAAAATCTGACTTGATGGAATACATTCACGATATTTCTGAGGAATAAAATACATAATTAGAAAGTCAGCCATTGACATAAGATAAATGTAAACCTCCATTAAAACTGAAACTCTAAAACGGGAGTAATTTTCATTTCATAGTTTAAAAACGGTGAAAAGAAGAGAATGAAAAGTGCTTAATTTTTCGGGATTTTCCAACGTAGTCTCCTCGTAGTCTTATATACTTCGTCTAACGCAGCTCCAGTTTGTTGATCCCTCCCGAATAACAGGATTGGTAAAATTCTGCAAAATAGGCATTCATTTTAGCATTAAATCCTTGTTTTAATAAAATTAATTTTCCCGCCAGGCATTTTTTTCATATTGGCTAACAGGTAGTAGTTGCCATGATGGAAAAGGACTTCTTGTGGGCCAATGGTGAACGTTTTTCTTGCAACTCGATTTTCAAGCGGTCCAATAAGGTTGTGTGATATGCACCTGTGCTAGTTTTACCCTTTTCCAAGTAGTAAACGAAAAGTATTTCTTGACAATCTCAAAAACAGCCGACATAACCTTCACTGCTGAAGGAATGGGTTTCACCTCTTTTAGTGCAAACTTTCCGCTGGCAATCCATTGCTTGGGCTCTTTTTTGGTCTCAGACGTGTAGTGGTGTATCCATGTTTCGTCCAGTATGACGAAATGATGCTTAAAATTCTGCGGATTCCGCTGAAACAACTACAAACGGTCCTTGGAACACGTCACACGATTCATCAATTTTTTTGGAAATCACTCGACTTGCACGATTCAAATGAACACTAAGCGCAGAGTAATAAATAAATATGGCTGAAATTTAGTTTGAGCTCCTCGTAGAGATGCTACTAACAGAAAATAACTTCGATACGCACCATTAGTGTCATCCTACTGACATTGCACGGACTTTTCAAATCAAAGAGATAATTGAAATATGTATGAAAACCTTATATTAATTCATTAATATTAATATGGCCTGCGATATTGCCATGCTGCACTGATATATTATTATATTATCGAATTGAAAACTTTGTTGTCTGTTTAAGGATCATATTTATCATAATAACAGCATATTCATAAAAAACAGCATATTCAAACATTCATTCATTCGATTAACCAATCGTCAAGATGCGAGTACTTGCAACTTTAACTGAGAATTAGGATTCCTTAAATATTTTTAATTACTCCGTGAATATTATGATTTGATATTAAGTTTGAAAATTTGCCAAGCTTTTAAGGGTTGCACAATTGGTTAATTGGTTCAAATGTTTTGGCGTTAATAGGGTGAGATGTACTTTACTGTTCATGTTTAAAATATTAACAACATTTTTAGAGATTTTGACCATTATTTTCAATTACACATCTCTTTAAATTATTCGATTTGACAAATTTTTAAAATATGAATGAAAGGTACCGACATTTTCCTTATTTTCATACACACGGCGCAGGTGGTCCAATAATCTTTTAATTATTTAATCTACATATAGTAACTCATCTCATTTAAACAGATATAAATTATCAATAGAAGTTATAATCCATTCTCTAAAACCTGAAATTATTTTAAATCTAAATCGATTAGCGCTGTCCACACTTAATTTACCGATGATAATTATTTTAACATGTTAACAAATCGTCTCAAATACTAAACTGATTGATATGAAATTTCGCGTAGATATATTCTGTTTGAATTTTAAAGCGTCGAATTATTTTTAATTTTAATATGTGGCAATATAACTATTGCACTAAATTTCAATAAACTAATAATGCTACGAATTTGGCGTAAAACCGTATAGTATTCTATTTTAACTTCTTTATGTTTGAAAATCTGTAGCCATTGTGTGTTTCTCCCTAATATATTATGTAGAAGGATGTTTATTATTAGAATAGTACGTAATGTATTTTGTAAAACTTTTCTTTTGTTCTTTCTAGGTCTATTAAAGGTTTCATTTTGTTCTCTTTAGGTCTATTGTACAAGTAAAAGCCGTTTTGTGGCTTTAAAGTTTCGCTTTATAATGGGTCTATACATATATGTAATAATTTCAGGATGAATATTTGTCTTGATAAAATAGTATTCTCTATACCAACATACACACATTAATTAAAAATGATTAATATTTACATACTATATTTGTTTATAAACGGATTTGCACAGTTTCGAAGAATTTAGTGTTAATCACTAATATTTGTTCGTAAAGCGATTCCTGAATTCCCGACTACTGAAAAACATTTCTATTAGCACCTTAAGAAATCTGCGTATTTCACATTATATAGGTAATAATTTAATTTACAATTCAGTGAGAAACCAAAAATATTTCACAATTGATTTGACAATTAACAATATGAAAAATTACAACTTTTCTTATCAGAGTTTTTCCCGGGAGATTTTCATTTCATTGAACTGATGTTTGTTTGAGTTATTATAAGACAATTTATAACAAACTGGGACTAAGTTAGGAACAAGGTTGGAATATTTGGGTACGAATGTTTGTAAAACAAATAAAAATTAACTATAACAGACTAATAAAACAATCTATTAATACTTGCTTTTTATCTTTATTTTATTTTATTACTATTATAATGACTTTTGTTCAACTAAAATTTGCTAATTTTTTGACGTAACTATAACGTAAAACTTTTTTATTATCACTGCGCGAACAAACCTCCAGAGAATATTTCATGAAAATTTGTAATACAGTAAAATAGTGGAAGAAATTACGTCGCCAGGGTTTGTTTTAAAATAATTTTTGTTAATTCTTGTGATATTTCTTATGTAGCTGACTAATGAATAGTTTTTGTACGAATAGCAATAGTATGAATAAGCAATTTTTTTTATCAATAATAATCTAATACATCTATTAAAAGAAATTACCATGCGACGTCGTCTGCCATGCCTTCTTTCTGACCCCTATGAGTTGCCAATTTTAGAAATTTTCGCAGAATGTATGGCTTTAATTAATTTTAAATTGAAAGGCAAAGTAATAAAAATGCTGTAATAATAAGATATATAAAGGTGACGTAACTTATATTTATTATTCAGCTTAGTACAAGCTGTTGCTAATATAAAACCAAAATCTTAATAACTAAGAGTTAAATAATATAAAACCAGGAATTTAAGAAAACAATGTCAAAACGAAACAAAAACGGGTAGTTTTGCCAGCCATGGAACAAACGTACTCGTCTGTATTCCATAGATAATCGCATGTCAGCACTCTAAAGTATAATTTAACGCACAATCCAGTGAGTACATTACTTAGTTATTTTCAGACACCTCCCAGTGGGAAATGGGTTTTAGGATGAATTTAGAACTTTAGAAAGTATTTCGAGTTCAGAACACATTAAAAAAACATATTTTCCAGAGTCAGTGCGCTTCGATATTAGTCAGTTGAGTATTGTTTTTTGAAGGGAAAGCTTGCAATGTTGATATGTGAAAAAGGAAGGTAATTTAGAAAAAAATGTGATTTACACATAAACAACTTTTAAAATATAAACGCCCAATCAAAATAGGCGTAAATCTTACCTAATCAAAATTCAAATTTCTGATTGACCCTTAAAAGCCCTTTGATTCTTACCGCTGTCTATATTCGGCATCTATGCAAAAACCTATTGTGATGATGTTGCTGAGTAAAGTCTGCAGTCAACTTAGCGGCAACCCTTTTTTTCATTTTCCTGAAGTACAGTATCTCGCAAATACACTCTATAAATTTAAAAGTTGGTATTTATATAAAGGTAATATTCAGTAGATTAAAAAGGTAATATTCAGTGGATTAAAAGCACTCTACAGAACTCGCGGTTTTTATAAAACGGTAGTCAAAATTTATAATACATATATTCATTTTTTTATATATTCTTTTTTTATATAAGTTCTAGAAGCATGTATTCTTAATCTCGTTTTGATAATTAATCCCTCCGAGATTTTTGTTTCGAGTGTTTCTATTTTTTGTACTATTTTCGAACTTTAAGTGCCATATGTTTCCTGTACTTTTATACTGAACGATCTTACGAGCAGTATACAAAATACAATAACAAGGGCCGTAGCAAAGTAAGCACGACAAGTGCCCCGCGTTATTTGGAGGGTATATTTGACTGTTTGAAAGAAACATTTTCTGAAATTTTCAACCATATTCATTCAAATGTTTTTGAGAAAAAAAAATTCAAAAACCTTCGGAAGAATATGGCTGAAGATTTTAGAAAATGTTTCATGTCATTTAAAGTTAACTTCTTCACCGTTCTCCAAAGCGTAAAGAGTATTTGAGGCGAAATGAGTAAGCTTTATCTACCTTTAAAAAGCCGTGTTGAGTGGGGAAAGAATAGACTTGCAGAGGAAAAATATAGACTCATAAATGATTCGTTCAAAGAGCTTAGGTACAACGATCTTTTCTACGGAAAGGGATAATTAATGAGTCTTTCCATATATAAGGAAAGATACCCGTTAAAGGGAAGGTTGGAAATGAGTAGAGAGGAGTTCAAGACAATGGTGAGCAGTCCATCAGGACCTAGTTTGAGATCGTAGTCAAGCTCACTGACATTACGTTTTAATGTCTATTGATGTCAATGATGTTTGAGGGCAATTGTGCATGAAACGTAAGTAATTAAAGTCAGATTTGGTCGCTAAAACATTGGCTGAGGAAGCTTTCAAATAAGTAAGTGATTGTTTTCGGATGAGATGGAGAAGTATCCTCAAGTTTGAGGATCGAGCGATACCCGTGAGATTTTCTATATAAGATAAGAAATGTTTAGAATCAGAGATAAGACTAGATTGTATATGATTTAAGAAATCAAGGCAGAGGGATTCACTATGTTCTAAGAGAGTCAATGTGGTCAGGTAATTGACGTAATCGGAGTTAGATTTGGGTAGGAGATAGGTTTGCCATAATTTATTTCCTTCATTTCAAAGAAAGTGTAGTCCCTTGTAATACCATGGCGGGGATAATGCATATTTACTGCATAGGCCCGTTCAAAGAAGATGTAGTATTTAATATAGTCACGACAGATTCTCAACTTCTTAACTATTTTATTTTAACAATGAAAACTTTTGCGATATGTACTTAAACTAAAATAATGTGGTTGAGTAACACTAACTCTTTGCAAATCTGGGTTTTACATATAACGGTAGAACTTCGTGTTGCTTAATTACTGCCTATCTGTAACCGGGGGACGAAGGTAAACTAGGTACTAGAAGGTTTTACTAATCACGCTATGACTATTTGGGAATCTGTCCAGCAAAACATTTCCGCTTCAGTTTCTAAAGCGATTTTAACTCGTGAGATCAACTACACAAATAACTATGCAACATATAGCTCTAGCCGTTGTATAATTATTTACTTAATGGCGCAACCCGTAATTTAGCGCAAACAAGATTTACACAAATGACTCAGATGCATCTGAGGTTAGTAGAAGTAACAGTGGTTCCCTACGAGATATTCAAAGGTTATGATGATCATGTAGTACCGTATGTTGCTTCTTCTTACATATTTGGCAGCTAAAAGTCGATTTACATTTAACATTGTTATGAACTTTGCTCCTTGCTCCAACGATCTTTTAAAGACAAATTTAGAAACTCTCCCCACATATGAACTGGTAACATTCAGTCATACAAGAAGCAATGGCTGTTAGTTGTAGTAACAGAATTTCTTTCTGGTTGCGTATGTCGTCCCAATGTGATCGAAGTGAACTATAAATCGAGAAAGGAGTTACTTAAAGAGCGCTTCGACTCGCTCTGTTCAGAAAGGTTTGGAAGGATGAAAAGAAATGAGAGTGAAGGAAAATGAAACTAAATAGTTTAATTTGAGATTTATGACCTTAATGATGGATAGATTGTGGCCTTCTGACGCAGTGTTGAGGGGAATAGATATCGAGTTTTTTACGATTTGGTAGGATGTTTCAGGTTTGGTTGCCTGATCTTCATTATCATTAACCCTTAATGAGGTGAGATTTACATTCTAAAGTTCACGAAGAGCGATAATACTGACTTACCAATGAGTACAAAAGCTTAAAAACCCAATAAGGTTGCATTTATATTCCCCAAGTTGTTTGAAAAATGACCGTCTCTTCTGAAAATAAATGGGCGAGTTTTGGTCATGTGGTCAGAGGAGAGTACGAATTTGCTATTGAAATGTATGAAGAGAGCGAAATTAGACAAGACTTCGTTTTAAATATATAATTGTTATCGGTTCTCTTATGAGCCTCGGGTGTTCTGTTTTATAATCTGTGTAATGACAAGCCATTGGTCTGACCAATGGGTTTAATTGTTTCTAAGGCGAAGATAAGTACCATATTCACTATATACATTACGCGCGGCTTTTTCTGGTTTAGATAAAATGTTTGAATTTTGGTAGCATTGCCTTGTATAACACTACATATTCTAGTGCTTTACACGAGGGATGATGTCCCAGAAACTCATTCCATACTTAAGGTCTATGCACTTACCTTTTAAATATGACCAGAGAACATTGCTATGTGGTATAACTTACCTTTCAAATATGACCAGAGAACATTGCTATGTGGGTGTCGAATCGTGCTGATATAATATGTTATGGTGAGTTCCACGGCATGCATCATAATTACCTTATCCCACCTATTTTCACCGTAGGAGAATGATATCTCAATGCAATTTCTTTTAACATTTACCGAGCTCACAATGGTTTCCGTATATCGGAATGTAGCATTCTGTTTAATGTTCCCCAGATGTTTGTTGTTTGATAATTGGTAAATGCCGTGTTGCTGAATTTACACGCATTTTTTTTTTTGCGATAAGTCTGCAATGAAGATATTTATACTTCCCGTAGGTAAGTAGGAAAGATAATTTAACACAGAAGTACACGGATTGCTGCACATTGATTTCCTGAAGTACATTTGGGAATTTAAATTTGCACTTTTCTAAACTAAGAATTGAAACTTGGGTCCGGTTAATTTTTTATGGCCACAGTAGTATGCTATTAGTGTTAATACTCCTTGAAGATATGCCAAAAACAAAACAAATTTCCACTTGCTTAAACTTTCTGTGAAGAAGCTTAAATTTTATAATTATTATGAAAACTCGTAGGAAAATTGCTTTAGAAATAAAGGTTTTGTTATGGCAGAACACATATCTTTGTAATGGACGTTTTCAGTTGTGTATTTGAAGTGCGAAGAGTCACAACTCGAACTTTATTATCGTTTCCTTTATGTAGTTCTAAAATCTGTGTAAGTTTCCAAGCCGATGGAGGATGATTTTCATTTGTTAGAAAATCGAAGACACTACACAAGAACTTACACGCTCTGTTGAAATTTGAAAGTCGGTTCTCGAGATCTTTTGACTCAAATTAGTAGAAAAGTACGGACTTCGTCCATTCCCTTATTTGTCAGTCTATTATCCCAATTTGCTGGAAGTTCTGGCCATTCACTTGGTTCCTTTACCAAACATTCCACTATGGATTTCAGAAACTCGCTTGGCAACGAATGTTTTCCATCGATTTGGTTGACTATTGGTCCCAGCCAGGACTACTACGGAATCAACCAAAGATGAAATCTTGCAGTTTGATTTAAGGATTTTCGTGTGGATCACTAATCTTAAAAAAAGGTTCGCCCCGCATAACTCTACGCGAGGGAGTGAGATTGTTTCAAACTTAGGTTTTAGAAACAACTAATTGAGCGGAAACAGGTCCCTTAGATGAGGAGACACGTACATAGATTGCAGCAGCATATCCCCGTTCAGAACTGTCACAAAACTATAATATTCTGCGCATGTATTAGTACAATTATCTAGCTAGGTACTTTAATTTGGTCGATAGTCTTCAACTCAGACATGAATATGAACCATTATTCTGCAAGATTTAGTAGGAGTTCCGCGACCCAATCCACACCGAAGAACTACAATTGGAGATTGGGTGCAAAGTAAGTCATTCACTATAAAGTTTGAAGCCTAGTAACCTGCATAGAAATGAAGGCACAATGTTGGTCACAATAATTGATTCTGTTCAGAACCATGTAATTATCAATGACGACTATTGGATTTTTTTAGCACTTTCGGTGTATTGGTGCAAAGTTATCCTCCTGAGTGCAAAATAACCCCAGGTTACGGTAACGATGTTCTGGGTAAATTTGAATGCCCTAAAGAGGTATTTTCCGCAAACCCGTCGCCGGAGGGTATTGGAACTGACGATCTAGGAACTGTGAGATCACTGAATGCAGTGGTTCTTTCGAGTTTTGCAGCATTTTCACCTTTAAAGACGTGAAACAGTTCCTCTTGTTTCTGAAAGACGTCTTCCTTGAATTTAACGTAGTTTCGTTGGCTAGAAATTTTTGTCATAGGTAATACCAGCCTTAATTCGGGCTATGTAATATCCCTGTGTTCGTCGCACAATTGCTGTTGTTTTGGTGTTGAACATGAATTTACTCGTTTGCTCTAATAAATTCTACTGAATTTTAATAATAGACTCGACCTGTGACACCGCTACCACCTGAGCATTGATTGAGGTGGCTTGAAATATTTCGGAATTATGAAACCGCTCAACACAAAGGTACACGTAATACATTTTTACGACGGAAATCCCCCAACCCGAAAAGGCCGAATGAGATAAAACTTCGCGCAAATATAGTCCTATGTGAGGTAACAAATTATGTGTTTTCAAAAGTTTGGGATGAGAGAGCCTCTCAAAGATCGAGAAATAGCCCAAGTTGGGTATAAAAAAAGTCAGAATATCTCGCGTTCTATTATCGATGAAATTTTTAAATTCAAAATGCATTAGATTACCAAGAGTTCAGGATCATTATAAAAAATTGTATTGCTTCTACTTTCTTTGGACCAAATTGCAGAAAAACAGTCTTCAATTATTGCATCGATACAATTTCAAGTATTTTTTAAACTCAATAGTACTCTGCTATTATTATTACAATAACTGCCGATGCAAATAACAGTCAAATTTTTTAAATATAAATATTATAATTATAAAAATAATATGTTTTTATTAGATGCATATCTTAACTTAATAAAAAAAAACAATAATAATATTTAAAAAATTTAACATAACAATGCTTCTGAAGAAATACCTGGAGATTTTTGATGCTGTTGGCGTTTCAAGTTTGGGCCTTTTTTCTAACTTTGGGGGTTCTCCCTTCCCAAAAGTAGGGAGGTTTAGCAACTTAAACAGATAAATTATTGTGCAAAGCTTCATCCAAATCGACGCCTTTGAGTTGGGGTACTTCCCTCGTTAGTCTAGGTAACGGAAAAGGATACACTGCTTGATTTTGCCGAATGAATATTTGACCCGAAGGACCAAATGTTGAGGGGAGGATGTTGCGGGAATAAGTCAATAACATTTTAATGATTATTTACATAAACTTTATTAACAACCTTTTATACATTACTATTAATTAGCTGCTTAATTAAAACGAAACAGAATGTAAATAAATATTGATGTTGCGGTTGAATATTGCGCCGCAGCTTATCGAAGATTGTCGGCTCCAAAGTTCCCCGGGTTCTTACTGAATTTGCCAATAGTCCTCAAACGCTGATCAGGCAGGTATACAGTCTGTTTGACAAGATTGTGTACGGCAAAAGTCAAAAAATGACTTGGGATAATAAATTGAAAAAAGTAAATACGTTATAAATGTATGCTTTATTGTGATGCTTTATTATTAATAAGTTGACCAGTCGCCTCCATTATCAATAATTGACTGGACTCCCTGAGGCTTTCTACTAATTTAATAGCATAATATGGAGGTAAAGACATTCATATAAGTCGAATTTGACGAAATAATTGCTTGGCACTCCTGATCTTCTTTCCCAAATGAATGCCCAAACATTTTCTATGGAATTTGCATCCGGCGACTGCGATGGCCAATCTATTATATCAACGTCATAATCTTGCTTCCACACAGTACAAACATGACTCCGATCTTTCGGGTCATTGTCTTCCCGCAGTAGCCAATATATGTTTTTTTCTTTTAAAACATCTTTGGGCAGATGGTAATAAGGCCTTCTGATATATTTTGACCACTTTAGCAGTGTAAACATGTGCAAAGTGCCAAATCCCTGTTTTGAAAATCAGTCCCAAACATCCACTATTACCGGGTGTTTAACGGTCCGCTGGATGAATCTATTGGCGTGGGTACGCTAGGTATGAGTGATGGAAGAACGTGCCCACAATGTGTTTTTCTTTATTGTGCTACGAAATTTCACTTCATGAGCCAGTAAACGTCTTCTTATAGTGTCACATGACACATTTAGACCCTTTCTGCGAAAATCGCTTGCCTACGACTTGCCACTGGGATACTGTTGTAGTGTCACCACTTCTCATTTGTTTGTTATACATATCCGTGAAAACTGTCCTTTTTCTACACAACTAAAGCATGAGTCCTTTCTAGTAGGGAATGAGTGGTCAAATCTGACATCAGTTTAGGTGTGGTGTAGTCGACGTACTTAGTGCTATGAATGTTCTAAATCCTGGAGTGTGCGAAAATTGTGCGTATCTATGACTGAATCGAACTGAGTCTTGTAGCTGTGGAAGCCACAGACTGTTTACGGAATAGGTCTATCGGTATTACGAAGAGAATAGTATTTGGAGCTTTTTGGAGAGCGTGGTTCACTGAGCACCCGTTATCAGCAGTGCTGTCGATTTTTGAACCTTTCCTAAGGCAGGCCTCATACCAAGGACAGACTTATTGGTCTGTAGTCTTTGGATTTTCTATAAGGGGTTTTACCCCTTTTGGGATGAAAACGACCTTAATCTCCATCCGTGATTTTGATAAGACCAGGTGTCTGCCACGGTACAAGCGTCGGCAAATGTGGCGCCCGCGTTTAGAATATAGTTATCAGAGACGAGTCATCTGATAACGGATTTCGACGGACGATAACTACAAGTATATTACGTGCTGCCATTCACTTTCCTCGGTCGGTCAAACAAAATTAAAGGGCGCGGCATATGACTTGCTGAAACACCAATAATTCCATTCTTGGGATCCACTCAGTTCGGTGGAGCACGGTCCAACACTTCGATTTAAAATTTGATGATGAAATTGAGACAAGGCCCCTCACAAAGTCTCCGAGAATTTGCTCTCGATATCGTCAAAGTGTTGGCTGAATTAAACAGTGTTACCTACACTGAGACCTCTAAGGATACAGCTCGGGCCTTCCTCATGCAGGAGAACGTGGAAAACTCATTCGCACCTTCAAAGACAGACTGCATAACGAGTAGTTAAGACTTTTCATCAAAACAAAAGCAGAAACAAATCTGCATATGCTTACATACATGCAAATCTCCATATCCTATCGGCATAATTCCTCTCTGGACAATCTAACTTATCCTCCTGCGAGTTCTGCCACAAGCTGCGGCCGACAACTGCTATCACTCCCAATTATACGCCTAAACGCGCCGTGAAAATATGCTCACACTACCCTAAACCGACTTTAACAATTTTAACGAATGCAAGACGAGAATAAGTAATGATAGAATGTCACAGTGCGACAGTCGTCATCATTTGGGCACTACTCCTGCCTACAGAACCTAAAACTACCAACATTTTGGGTCCACCACGCTCTAAGGTACTCCACCAATAAGGGCCAATTATCAACATTACAGGTCCAACAGATCTACCACCCATCAGGGTTACCACAAAGAGGGAACAACCCATCCAATGCAAGAAACTATAACACCTCACATTAGTAACGTGCGCCAACTGAAACAAATAAATTCTATCCCGGGAAAGGAAGACTCGCGGGAAGAAGAGATTGGACTGGATTCCCGCGAAATAATCACAACCACCGAGATCTACCCCGACCCAACCCGAGCCCGTATTCAATAAAAATACTCTTAAGCCTGGAAAATAATGCCACTACTGTTAACAATTTTCACAAAGCCCCGACCGCCTTCCTAATAGATTCTGGAGCAGAAATAAGTCTGTACAAACTGGGGTCTACCCAGCGTTCTGGCATATCAGGATCAGCGGTTAGATAATATCATTTTCCTAACAGGAGATCTGATTGCTTTTGTGGGCATGTCTTATAGAAGGTGGAAAATTCTGAAGAAACTATCTTCTCAATACACAAACTGTGCCCGTAGGAGCATACCTGCAGTACGATGGACTATTGGAAAATAATTTTCTCAAAAGTTACCAAACCGATATAAATTATGCAGAAGAGTACATGGAGCTTAACATAGCAGTTGGAATTGGCATTAACGCGACGCCAAAAGAAAAACGATATCAATCAAATCTCCAAGAGAGAATTCAGACACAGCATACCAGTTCTTACTGATAAACCACACGTGCACTTTAAGCCATATCGATTACCCGAAGTACACAGGAAGGAGATAAACAACCAGATCTTCCAGATGATAAAAGACGACGTAATAAGACCCAGTAAAAGCCCTTGGAGCTCGCCCCTTTTGCTACTGTCGAAGAAACCCGACAGTTCCGGGCAAAAGCGTTGGAGAGTTATGGTCGATTTTCGAAGACCCAACGACACAACAGTAAGAGACGCTTATTGTATCCCTAATATTATAGACATTCCAGGCCAACTCGGGAAGTCCAAATATTTCACTGCTCTCGACATTACGCGGATTTTAAATGGCAGAGGAAGATAAAGAGAAAACCGCGTTCAGCACCCCATTTGGACACTAGTATTTTAACATGCTAGCGACCTAACAGTGGACGCAATTCTTTCTCAAGACCCGATTGTCAATGATCAACCCATTACCTACGCAAGCAAAACTTTGATTTCAGCCGAAACAAGGTACTCGACTATCGAGAAGTAAGCATTAACGATCGTATATGCCGCAGAAAATTACGGCCATATATTTACGGACGAAAATTCAATATAATTACTGATTATAAGTCACTCATGTTCCTAATGAACGTAAAGGAGACTTCGTCCCGGTTTATGAGGTGGCGAAACAAATTGGAAGAACACGAATATACAAAAATCCACAAACCTGGACATCTAAACGTTAATGCTAGCATGGTTGAGTCACAACATCAGAAGAATTCAACAGTAAAGCCGTGAATGCCATCACAAGAAACAAAATAAAAGCCAAGTCCAAAACCGGTCAGTCTAAGGAAAATAAGAAATTTGAACAATACATAAATTTCGTAAACGATCTAAGCAATAAACAAAAGAAAAGAATAAAGAAATACTAGAAAAGGAAGAATCCCTGTCGAGTGTTAGGAACATCAATCCGAAATGAAATCATCCCTAATTTTAGCAAATTAATGCAAGACAAAGATTTCCTCGTACATGAACACTCCAAGCGAAATTACATGACATTAAAATTACGAATTCCAATGAGGACGAACAAAGACTTCGAACTAGAATAACTTTTTGAATACGCAAAAGTAGCAATCTGTCTTCTCTCCATATCTCCATCCTTACTCTGCAAGTCTACTGCAAAAACAAGTTTGAAAACTTGTTGAACTTATGTAGGTATAGGAATATTAAAATTCAAATCATTCTCTATATGTCACAATGAAATAGAAGGAATTATCACCTTTTATATTTACCCTCAAAGCGGCCACCAAGGCATATACAGAACAATAAAAATAATACGTCTAGCCTTCAATTGGCCCAGTCTAAATGCCGATGTAGAACAATGTGTTAAAAAATGTACCTCGTGCCAAACTTAATACATAAATCAGGTGAGAATCTTAAGGTCCCCATGAGCCATGAGCACCAACTCTAAACCCTTTAAAATGTTGTCCTTGACCTGGATCCAATACACAATGTTTGTATACAACACAACCCCACACTAGCACCACATACACTCCATACGAACTGCCGTTGCAACACGGATAGCAAAGTAACAAAGGAAAACCTCATAATAAAAAAACATAAATCGAATGATAATTACAAAGCAAACAATTCCAAACAATTTCTATATGGGGCAAAACGTTCTACTCAAGAACTACGTTAGAAAAAATAGGTTTGCCTTACTGTGGACCGGACTCGACGAAATTGAAAATATTAGATCGACCAATCATTAGAATTAATAATAAAAATAAAACTTTACACAGCAATATCCTAAAAGTATTTGTAGAATAATAAGCACGTATAATTTCCAGGTGCCTAATTTGCGTCATTCTATACTCCTAACAATTGGCCTTATACCCTCTACAGCAGGGCAAATAAACGTAAAATATTCCGAAAAGACCACAGGCATACATTTCGAAAAAATTGGTAAGTTAGGACTCTACAGCAACGAAGGGAAAGCCATTATCTTTTATCTGGATAACCTGTATTACGAATTTAGTAAACTACAAGATTATTGCCCCATCTATATAAAACAAAATTACTTTCTAAATCTTATGAAGAATCAAACCGTGATCATTAAAATCACAACCAGTGTATTTAATAGAACTAATTCGATATAACCAACTAATTCGGACGTATAGACATTAAATTAAACTACTAAGACTCAACCGTGGACGCGATTTCATCACAAATAAACATGTAAACCATAGTTCTCGAGTACAAAAACATAGTTGCCCTTACGACACTCACCTTATACACCATTTAGGGCACAAAATTTACTAAATGAATTAATAACCGACGTAGAGCACGGGAAACCTCACCCACCCATAATAACACCCAAGCAATTGCAAGATCTTACTGCAACTACCTGAAATACACTCACACATAAACTACTAGAAAAACAGGATTCTAAAATTATACCAAATAAGCCAGTTCAGCACTGCAGTCACGAGTAACAGAATAATCCTTAAATAAAAATTCCTATACGTTTTAAATAATCATATCAGTTGCTAAAGAACATTCCCCTACCCAGCGTACAAAACAAATCCTTCTTCTAAATTAAACCCACCTCAGAATACATCGTTGTCGACTTACGACGTGAACATTACTATACACTTTTCAAATTTAACCTATGTATAATGCAGAACTTAAAAACATATTTATGCCATACCATACACCCAATCCTTAATACTTATTCTACAAACAGCATATGCGAACTGCCATTACTAAAACACGTCAAAATCATACCCGAGTTCTGCAAATTACGAAAATTAACCAAGACCAATTAATGGCTGCAGCTGTCGTAGCCAGACTACTAGATTTTCGTGCTTAACAATCACATCACAGCTGACATTGTATGTGGTACATCCATTACCTCATATTCACTCGATAAATCCAGTATACTGAACCTACGACAGGGATGATCCATTCCCATAACACCCGCAGTTTAGAACTATAGGACTACAACATACCAACAGCCACATATCAAATAACCACTCAATTTACATACAATTCACACAACAAAGATAACAAAACACCCAGAAATGCCGACGCAAGTAATTAAGTACTACGATCAAGCGCTAAACGACTTGATTCAAGTACCAAAGTGAAATAGAAGACAGCCTTTGGTTGGTATCTTTTTATTTACTTACCACACGCTAATGATATATACGAGTATAATGTGGATGGCAGAAGTCTGACCCCGGTCCGATATTTTTATTTTCAAGATTAGAGAGCAAGTTTCCGTCAGATTGCCTGATCGGGATGCCATGATTGAACTAAAACTAAACCTTACAAATGGCATACACTACAGTTCTTCTCCCTTTCGAGAAAAAAATACATATAATACAAATACATAATGGCATATTACAAAATTTACAAATTCCAAATTTTACACATGGCTCAAATTCAAGATTTGTCTTCACTTTATTTATTGCAACGATCAATATTTAATATTTTTTATATGGCTGTGAATAGATTAGGCGATAAAGTCAGCAGGTTTAGGTGCGATAATGGAGGTGAATTTTTCTCGAATGACCTGAAGGATCTTTTCGAGGATAAAGGCGTCTCCCTTAGGTATACGCTCGAACAAAACAGAGTCGCAGAAAGCATGAACAGGACAATCATGGAAAAGGCTTGCTGTCTCATACTTGGATGCAGCTTGGGGTCTACCTCATCAACTGAAGTCCAACGATGGCATTCAGCGGAGATGTTCCTCTTGCTTTGTGGTATGATCGAAAACCGAATCTGGAAAAATTGCGAATTTTTTAATGCGTCACGTACCTGCTCAAACCCAAGAAATTGAGAAAAGGAGAATTGGACTCGATCCCTAAAATGCTACTTCACTGGTTATTGCCCAAAGGGCATAGACTTTGGTGTCAGGAATTCAAGAAAATTGTTCTTGGAAGGAATGCAATAGTATATTTGGAGAATAAGTTCTTATTGGACAGAGCCTGCAGCGAAAATTGAATTCCGACGTACCAAAAAAGAAGAGAGAAGAATGAAGAGCTCAACGATGGTACTGAAAAAAAGATTTGCTCGAAAAAGAAGAAAGAAAATTACGATGAATTTCACGTCGCACAGTCAGGAGTTTCTCCTCGCAGATAAAAAAAGACCACCAAATCAAAGATTACAAAGTTTTTGCTTTAAACGCTGAAAACTCTGTAGAAGATGTAAAAGAAATTAAACATTGTGATGACAAGGACAACTGGAAGAAAGCGATCCAGGAAAAGAATAAAACTTGGTTACTCACGGAATTGTCAGAAGAGAAAAATCTTTTAAACAATAAATGGGCTTTTAAACTCAAGAAAGAAAAAGACGACAACATAAAAATTTACAAAGCCTGACTGGTTGTAAAAGGTTGTTCGTAGAAGAAGGGTTTTGATTATGAGGCGACGACATATGCCCCGTGGTTCAATTCGAGACAGTACTCAGCCTGATCGTCGAGGAAAATCTTTTCTTGATCTAGCTAAATGTCAAGAATGCTTTTCTAACCAGGAAAGCCTGTCTGCAGATTACGAGAAACTCCATGACTCGAGAATTAATCTGATGCCTGTATGCCATGCTGGGAACAAGGCCCAATCTCAGCTTTGCAGTAAACATCTTCAGCTTTGCAGTAAACATCTTCAGCTTTGCAGTAAACATCTTCAGCTATACTATATAAAAGGAACTTTAGACATGGGATGTCTGTTCGAGTAAGGAAAGCAAAGCATTCTAATTTGTTAATCGGATGCAGACTGGGGAAGTTAAGAGGATCGAAAATCAACTATAGGCTACATCATGGAAGTCTACGGAAAAAACATGGGTTGGGCAAACCTGCGTTTCACTATCTTCAACCGAAGCCAAGTATGTTGCTCTTACTACGGCTAAGACGGAGCTACTGTGGATGAAAAATCTTCTAGCAAATATGAAGTTGGAAATTCATGACCCAATTAAGGTCTACGAAGATAACCAATCTTGTATTCATTTGCTAAAGGTATGGGAGCATCGACACTTGATATAAAATCTAACTTCGTCAGAAATCTTTATGCTGAAAAGAAGATCAATACATCGAAACTGCAAAACAAATTGCGGATATCTTCACTAAAGGACTGCTAAAGGAAAAATTCAATAAACAACTTGGAATGAATGGAAAAAGAACTGTACGAGTGTTGAAGCGTGTGATGATTTCTTTGTTTAGGTTGTTGTGAAAAGGACGATTTTTTTGTTTGGAATACGATTCAAATCTGTTATGTTTTTTTAAATAACTAATTTGAGGAAATGTGTTGAAATAATAAAAATTTAGTTATCGCCGTTCAAATATGGGATAGTAACTTCCGCTTTGTGTAGTGGTAGCACTGTACAATCTCAGTTACATACACACACATTTTTGCACAAGCTCTATTCTTAAAAAGCAATTCTAAAGCACGTTCTCTGCTGTACCTTTCAATATTTTTCAAGTTAATTATACTGTTTCTAATATATATTGAATCCAAGTCTTCTTATTGAATTACCCTGAAAGCTCTTATACTAACATATTATTAAAAGAAACGTTTGGTGTACAAGATACTTTGAACTGCATTATTTCCTAATATTTGTTACTCTGTCGTTTTTGTTAGTAGTACATAATCAATGGCCAAACTATATCACAATAACATGAACGTAATCAGAAAATAGTACATATGTATGTGAAAAAGGTTACACTTCGCAAAAAAAAAAATAAAGTAAAAGAATAATTATTTATATTCTACACCTTCCTCACTTACGCTGTATATAGCTTAAGACCTGGAAGTCTCGAATTATTTTGAACTATCCGATGTCCCTGGCTTCATTCATTAATTCATACTAGTATTCTAGGTTATAGTGTCTTCTGACATTAACACACTTCAAGTTAACACGTATTAGAAAATGTTGAAAACTATGTGGTATGTGACTTAAAACAAAATTAGTAAATCAAACTTTGTGCTATAATTTAACTCTGATGGCCTTCAAACCTACTTCAAGAAAGTTTAATAATAATTTGTTTTATATTTTATTATAATATGTACTTTACATTTTTACCCTTGCAAATATTGGTGTCATCATATATGGAAACGCAATCAGCATTAAAAATAGACCGACTTTTTAAACTGTTAATTGTAGTTAAAATTACCTAATGATTATTACATTTCAATGTATTTCTCACGAATTAGTAACTGTCGCCTAGATTTTACTGTACACATTTTTGACAGTTATGACAGACTGGACACGAATGTGAATCAACAGCAGTTGCTACAGTCTGTTTGACAAGAGCGAGTACGGCGAAACTATTTCTTGGAAACCGTTAGAGGGATGGTTCGAATATGCGCAGGTAGCCTTATAAAGCCTTAGTTGTCGTTCGATCTTTGTCACAGAAGGACGTATTTCGTCATAAGTGCCGCGGACACATCACGTTAAAAAGCCATGTTTTTGTGTTTACAGCCAAAAGGACCGAAAATGTCATACGGAGCGGCTGCTAAATACATGAAGAAGTCACAGGCATTTGTTAGTAAGTATGTGAAACGCTATTCTGAAGTAAAAAATGTCGATGGCCTGCCGGATCATGGCTTCACGCATAAAACGACGAAAAAGGAGAACAGGATGATTTTAAAGGTATTCGAGAAGAATTCTCGCCTAATATTAAATGGTGGGCAAGCGGTTTTGCGTAAAAAGGATCTAAATGTCTCATTTTATACTATAAGTAAACGTTTACTGGCTCATGAAGTGAAATTTCGTAACACAATAAAGAAACCGCTATTGTCCGAAAAACACATTGAAAAGAGACTAACTTGGGCGAAAGAAAATTTGGATCACGATTGAGACAACGTAATTTTCTCGGACGAAGCTTTTTTTTTAGTACCCACGCCAATAGATTCATCCAGCGGACCGTCAAGCATCCGATAAAGGTGTACGTTTGGAGCTGTTTCTCAAAACAACGATTTGGCACTTTGCACATGTTCACAGACAATTTGCACGCTGCTAAAATGGTCAAAATATATCAGAAGGCTTTATTACCACCTCCCCAAAGGTGGTTTAAAAGAAAATACATATATTGGCTACTGCAGGAAGACAATGACTCGAAACATCGAAGTCATGTTTGTACTGCGTGGAAACAAGAAAATGACGTTCATATAATAGATTGGCCACCGCAGTCGCCGGATGCAAATTCCATAGAAAATGTTTGGGCACTCATGAAGTTTAAGCTCCGAGGAAAGAAGATCTAAACTGTCAAGCAATTATTTCGTCTAATTCGACTTATATTAATGACTTTACCTCCATATTATGCTATTAAATTAGTAGAAAGCATACCTCGGAGAGTCCAGTCAATTATTGATAGTGGAGGCGAATGGACAACTTATTAATAATAAAGCATCACAATAAAGCATACATCTATAATGTATCCCAAGTTCTTTCTTGACTTTTGCCATATACGTACTTGTCAAACAAACTATACGAGGCCAAATATAGCAAAATTATCTAGAAATATTTGGCTATTATCATTTGCGAATGGCGTAATTGATCGAATATCAAATACGAGATGCGTATTCGTGTTGAGTGCAGCAAGAAACTATGATGTTCACGCAAACATTTATACCACTGAATTAGAGTACGTGGCGTTACCGGAAGCTTCCAGAGAGGCCATATATCTGCGTAATTTTATATTAGAAATAAAAATACCTAAATTGAATATAACAATTGTGGAATTAAGTGCACAGCTGAAAATGCGGTTTGTCTTTCGTGTACGAAGCACATTATAATGCGTTACCATATTATGTGGCATCTGAATCTGAATCTGATGCATAATGTACGAAGAAAATGCCGGCGGATATACCATACTCACAAAACCGATACCGGGAGTACTGTATGCAGACGCATGGAAGGAATTGGATTAAAGTTTAGTTGAAATTTGAGAACGGCTTGTTAAATGTAGTCAAATACGCTTTGTGATAATTAAGTTTCAATATCTTTGTTTTGATTCAAGGACTAGCTTCTAGTCATGCACTCGCCAATAAGTAACTGTTATATGTATATTACTGATATATATACGTAAATATATATATTATATAGTCTTATATGCGCGTTCGAGTCCAGCCTATACGTAACCGATAAATATTCCTAGAGTATTTGTACTAAACGACAGTTACTTATTGGCGAGTGAGAACAATCTGTTCTCAAATTTCTTTTGTTTGTTTACATATAATTGATGGGTTTTGAGCAAAACAAGTCAGAATTGATATTGAAACAAATGATTTTATTTAGAAAAAACAAATACCGGTTATCACACAATAACACGCTATTGTGAAGTAGGTGACAAGTTAAATAATATTTCAATCTGTTTGGTTTATACATAACTAACACCTGCCCTTAAACTAAAGAGTCCTTAAACCAAGATTAGGAACACAATTTAAATACTTTTCTTTATCTAAGGATTTTGTTAACACATCTGCCGGCATATGTTCAGTAGATAAATATTCCAAATTTACAATTTTATCTTTTATAATTTGCCGTACGAAGTGATATCTATGTGTTTACTTCTACTAAGATATACTTGATTATTATATAATTTTTGTGTTGATTGACTATCATTAAACAGTGCTACTGAAAAATATTCATTATTAAAACATTCATTCAAAAATTTTCTCAGAAATTAAGCCTCCTTTGCACCTTTGCACAAGGTCATGTACTCTGCTTCAGTGCTTGAAAAAGCCACCGTTCCTTGTTTACGGCTTTCGCATGCCACAGTTGAACTTCCTATTTTAAAGACATAGTCCGTATAAGAGCGTTAATCCAATCGGTTGGATGCAGAATCTGCATCAACATAGCCTGCAATCGAAAATTTTGATCTTTCATACACTATGTAATAATCTATAGTGCCCTTCAAATATCGCAAAATACGCTTCGCCGCTTACCAGTGTATTTTAGAATGACAGCTGTTAAACTGGCTCAGTAGACTCGCTGCGTATACGATGTCTGGTCTCGTACATACTGCTATATACATGATACATCCCATAAGACTTCTATATGTCAAACTTCATACCATTTTCTAACGGTGTGCTCACAGGCTTACATTCAGCCATCTTAAATTGCTCTTAAACTTTCTGTATATAATTTTTCTGGTCAAAAATAATTCTACTTTGTTCTTGTCTCAAACGCATTCCCAATATATGTGTAGCTCGGCCAAGATCTTTCATTTCAAAAAAGTATTCTTTCAGCTTCCTTTTTTTAGGTGTAACTAATACCAGAATATCATCCACGTAAAGCGCCAACATGATGAGATTGTCTTTGTCATCTGATTTTATGTAAACACAGGGTTCGCTGAGTGATTTTCTGAACTGGAGACCTGTCAGAGCATCTATCTTGTCATACCACGACATCGACGCTTACTTCAATCCATATGTTGTTTTGTTTAATTTGAAGATATAATTTTCTTTCCCTTTAACTTTAAACCCATCTGGCTGCTCCATGTACACGGTTTCATTTAAATAATCATTTAAAAATGCCGTTTTGACATTCATATGGTTAACGTGCATAACCAAGTTAGCTGCCAAGGCAAGTAACGTTCGTATTGTAGAATATCTTACCACCAGTGAGTAGGTTTCTTTGTAGTATATCCCGTACTTTTGGGTAAATTCTTTTGCAACTAGATGAGCTTTATAACGAAGTAACTTTCCATTTTTCTTGAACACCTACATATTTACATTTAACCCCTTTCTTTCCTGCAGGTAGTAATGGCAAAATCCAAGCTCTATTCTTTTCAAATGGTTCATATTCATCTGTAATCGCTTTCTTCCAGTGGTCTTTTTCAGGTCTTGACAGTGCGTCTTCTATTGTCAATGGTTCATCAATGTGATTCATTGCTGTCATCGCCAATGCTACAGCAGCAATATCTTCGATGCCTTCGTACTCACTAGTCGATATATCTGAAGCCATCTCAGGAGTCCATGTGATAATTCTGTGACAGATTGTAGTAATGATTGATCAGCTTGATTATCTTCAGTAGTGCTTTCATCATTTATTATATTACTAGTGAGATCTAACTGACAATCAGTAGTTTGATTTTCCTGACTATACTTCAGATCTTTGTACATTTTCTCTTCTAAAAATTACACATTTCTATACTTAATGCACTTAGAAGAATTCTCTGGATCTGCCAATCGGTAACCTTTCGATTCAATACAGTAACCAACAAAAGTGTACATCTTACCTTTTGAATCTAGTTTCTTGCGTTTTTCATTAGGAATCATTGCATAAACAATACATCCAAATACTCTCAATATAGACAAATTAACTTTATTACCAGTCCATATGTGGTACACTTCACTGCCTTGCTCGGTGACTTATTCTTAATAAAGATTGTCGTGTTTATTGCCTCTGTCCAGAACCTTCTGTCGATTCCTGCATCCTGTAGCATCAATCGCGCTGCTTCCACAATTGTGCGATTGGCCCTCTTTGCCACACCCTTTTGTTGTGGCGAGTAAGGTACGATCGTCTGGTGTTCGGTGCCATGTTCTTTCAGAAACATCTGAAATTGTTTATTGACGTGTCCGCGCCCATTGTCTGTTCTAAGCTTCTTTATTTTCAAATCAGTTTGATTTTCTACTAAACTTTTGGAAGTTTTGAATACTAGCAACATCTCATCTTTAGTTCTAATCAAGTAACCCAATAGATATTTAGCACCAATGAATGAGAAAACTGATATTAGCCCACACAAATATGAGTGTATAAGAACTATTTTTTCATTTGTTCTATTAACAGACTATTTTGGGAATGATAATTTACATTGTTTCCCTTCAATGCAAGCCACACAAGGAGTATATTTATTATCAGTGTAATCAATCCCTCTAGCCATACTTTGCTTGAGCAAGTCCATACTTCTCATGTTCAGGTTCCCAAGTCTACTATGCATTAATTCCTGCGATGACTTCGCCTCGCACAGCTTTGCAGCTTCTGACCTTGAACTTTAGACTGAATCTTCGTCAATGGTTGACTTGTGTCCATTGTCTGACACGCAGCAGCCAACTCGCTTCCATCTGCCTCCGTATCCAGTCCAGCACATGCGACGACCGTCTCACCGTAGCAAATACTGCACATTTGTATGTCAAAGTGCACTTGTTGTCTCTTATCTGTCATGTTGACTGTTTTCTTTTTTTAACGGAATAACCTGGTTTTTTACAACTAAAACTCTTAATTTTTGTAGAATTTTTGTTAACTGCTTTTGAAAATTTCCGAAGCTGTTTACTCTTTCATTAATTTTTAAAACAATCCTTAACGAAATACCATAATTTTTTATAGTTAAATAAACGGCTGGTAGGTTCTATATATGTGTTATTATTCTTGGCGATTGCATTTCTTCATCTTCATTGGCAGATTGCACTGAACTACACTATCGCCGAGAATGCGTCAGTCAGCAGCTACACCATTGCTGAGAATGAGTTATAAAATTTTTTATAATATGCTCCGCAAACTTTCGTAGTTGAAGTCAGCTGATTGCTAGCAATATTTGTACTTTTCACATTTATCTTTAAATGCATTTAAGAAATTTCTTTGTCTTTCGGAATAGCTGCACTTATGGAAACAAGTGCTTTGAGATACGTGAAAGCTCAACGTATAGAGCCTTCAACATATTTCATCCTTGTCATTTTGTGCTCTCCGGTGAAGTGTCATTATCTTATATTTATTTATACTTCGGCATAACGAAGGCAAATAGCGAAAGAATATCGGATTTATCGTAGAATATTTCGATAAATACAACGATTATGTAGTAGAATAACGGATGCAGCTGATCAAATTATAGTTAGCGATGTTGATATGAGAACCCATGGTAGGCAAAAATAATGTTACTAGAAAACAAAAAATTAAAGTAGGCATCATCATCCAACATTGACCCTAATTAGTTGATCCCAATATGGAGATCCAGCCTTAGCTCAAGAAATACAAAACTATATTATTACATTATAAAATTTATATATATATAATATATATATTTTAAAATTTAAAATTATGTTATAAATTTTTGAAAAATGGTAAAACAATGGTTCACAAGTTTCATGTTTTCGAATATATAAAAGTATAATTAACAATTTCTTTTATTTTGTTACATAATGAAGTAGAGGAGATATTAATTTGCAATTGCTCATAACGAGCGCCAAATGAAATATGTTTATAATAATTTTTATTTCTTTTCTTTCTTTCTTTTAGATAGAACAAATAGCCCCAGCCAACCAGATGCAATAAGGCGATACGACTTAGACGTAGAATCTTTACCAAGTTACACCTTAGTATCAGGATTACCTTCATATGATGATGCTCTTGAGCAATTCCGCAAGGCTGGAATAATAATTCAACAACCATCAATCATACAAATCTTTGAAGATACTCAGATCAAGACATCTACTGAATTTGCAGAACATACAGATAATATGTCTATTGCATCTTGTTCGTGTGCCGGTGGTTCACAGTCTAATATTGTTGCGTCGACTACTCCTATAATACCAATCATTGAACTAAGCCCGGATCAATTAAAAGTTCTTAGCCAAAAGCGCCTTTCTTTGCAAATTACTTTGAATGGATCAGCGTCAAATATTCGTCAGCCTGGGCGGAGTCGAATAGACCTCTGTAAAGAGGTCAACCGAAGCAATTTGTTTCGATCACACGATGTCCCACAAGTTCACAGGTCTACCTCATCTCTTAGTAGTGAGCGAAATTTTACCCAAAGATTTGCCTATCTAAAGCATAGAGGGTCTTTGACATGAAATTTTCCAGACTAATACAGTATTATATTTCATTGTAGAAATCCTATGTATATATTTTCATTATTAAATAGTTTCACTAAATAGTGCTACATTATAATAATTATTTTTCATTTATTTTTAAATAGGTCAACATTGGTCAACGCTCCTTTTGTTTCCAAGAATAATAAATTTTGGAAAAAGAACTAAATATTCCCTAACAACTAAAAGTGAAATTGCATTATAAACATGACGAAAAGTTAAACAAATAATTTTTGGCACTTATATATCCTATTAAGCTTTTATTTAGTTTAGTTTATTTATTCCGGGTAAATGGGTGAAAGTTAAGAGCATTTCTGAGGGATGGCTTACTCAGTTGGGAATCAAAGGTGGCTTCAGTATACTTAAACAACAATTAAGCTTTATGTGGATCACAATATTAGAGAAAATTGAATAAGGACGTGTAAGAAACTGATAATTCTAAGAATTTGTTACATAGAATTCAAGACATTTAATCGAAGATTTTATTGGAAATGTTTGTGATTTTCAAATTTAAACAAATTTAAATCTCTTAAAAAACTACTCTAAATGTTAAAATACTGTAATTATAAACATATACGATATTCTAAAGCCATTTATATGTTTAGAGCCAATTTCAAATGTACTGGAGGCTCCAAGCACATTAGCTGGGCACGTAACGAGTTAGATTGTAAATAATAATGTGATAACGACTTCTACAGCAAAAAAAGAATTAGTTCAATATCTGTAGCCGTTCAAAAGGTATTAACATTTTTATATTGCGATAACCGCGATAGTTCCGTAGAAAACATTATGAGGATTTAAGTGCACACACACACAACGAAGAATTTTCAAAGCCATTTTTAAGGGGTAAAAAAAGTTTGATCATATTACCTCAAGGAATGAACTGACGTACTGTTTTATATTTATTTATCGAAAACCCTATATATGGCGTTAGGGGTCTTGTGTAACGTAGATATAATTATAAGACAAATGATTACAAATATCACAATTTCAAGCAACTTTGAATGAAGTCAAAGAAAGTGTCAAGTATTCTCCCCGTATGCTACCAGTAACAAATGAAGGTTTTATCTTATCTGTTATACCTTTAGTGGTACATGGAACTAGTATGAGTAAATAGCAAATGCCTGCCCCAAGTTAAAAAGATCTCTTGTGCATCGCACGCAGTCTTTTTTAAGAAATCAATTAGCTAGTTAGTTTAATATAGATTAATGTGTTTCTTTTCTATGTTATGTAAGAAAAAATATTGAAAACATTAAAATTAATTTTTACTTCTTCACTATACTTATCACAAAAAGCCACTTCACCAGGATATCAATTTGACATAACACCTTCCCTATATATATATATAATAATATATATATATAATAATATATATATATTAAAATATATATATATATAATAAAATTGTAATGTCTGTAAATTCGTTTTTTGCTTTAAGACTAATGAATTATACCAGTAGTAACCTGCATAGTTAAGATATTTAAGGAAGTAACCTACCCTTTTACTGCGCACTCTCATACACACAAGAGGCCTTGCTAATTGATTTAGTGAATTTTTTAAAGATAAAACCTGATTTTAAAGATGTCTGTTTGTTCGAATGTAACGCATCCTGTTGTTTTTAGTGTTTCGTACATAACTTACAAAATAATATTAGATAATCTGTGACATAACTTGAAATAACAATATAAAACTCTACAACACTTTATTCATTTCTACTTTATCATTCAGACCATAATCAAAACTTATAAGAAGGGAGCCGATATAGATTGAGCTAGGAAAAGGAGACAAAAAATATTCATTCGCCCTTCAACAAAATTCACGCGGCTTATCTTTTGATATGTGTAAGGACGTAACAGTATAAAATACATAATAGAAATGTAAACGGGCGGATTTCTGTACATTGAAAATAGTTTTTATTACAAATATCTCAATTTTAGGGATGAGTTTGACTCACTAAAAATCTTGAAAAATAACGACGATTTTGAAGAAAATATGGTGTAATTTATTACTTTGCACATCTTACAATTTTCATACTTTTATTTAATTTCATATAATATAAGCGGCTGCTGAAGAGATCAAAAATAACACACATAACCCATAGACCTTTTTTTAATTAAAAAAAATTCGTTATAAATTCTCTGATTTCGTTATTTTTATCCAATTTGCGTAAGGCGCTCTTTAATTTGATACCTCACTTATCTGGGTACGCGAAGTTCGAAATTTCGACCCCAAAAAATAATTGGATCTTTTCCGAAAAATCTGACATACGTCTTTTCTGAATGTAGGCACAGAAAGCTATTCGAAACTCTACCGTTTTTTGTCGCAAGACAAAATTGCCCGAAACTGAATTTCAAATATGCAGGAAATGCGAATTTTATCCCGATTTTTAACAACTATAATATTCTTTCATTTTTGTTTTGATTCCCAATCCTATTACAAACATGTCTGAGGCCACTTAGATTCCTTGTTACATAAAATATGATGTCCGGGTGAAGGAAATCGCGCACACAGCTAGCTCTAATAAGAATTCTAGTACATAATTCACCTATAAGCACGCGTGTTGCTTTGAATCTACTCGACTCTCAGAGGTTTTGTTCTGATAAAACGAAAGAAATTGTTTCATTTCTTTAATCATAATTGACACACTAAATTTTCTAGAAAGACATCGCAAAAGTTAAAATGGCATGAATAAGTGTAACCAATAATTCACTTGATACCTGTAAAAAAAGATATTGCGCTAGTGAATAAATTTCAATCATTTGTGTCGTGCACGAGTACTGACACGTGTTTGTGGACATTTTTTATGTTTGTCACATTAGAATTCTGGAGTTTGTTTAATTTAATAATGATTAAAATGTTTTTTTACTGAAATGAGTAATATTTAATATGTAAGTGTATATGCATAATGCTAGTTAATGATATTTACTACAATCCCGTGCAAAGTTGAATCCGGATTCAACCCGAGTTAGCGCTCATGGCAACGGAAGTTCAGTTGAGTTTCGCTAAATCCGAATAAACTCGGCGAAATAGGTAAGTTAAGTAGGGTTTGGCATATGTGTGTGTTAGAAGAGCCAGTGCCATGGAAACAGCATCGGATTAACTCAACGGAAACATCTTGATGAAAACTCAGCTCAAACTCAAACCCTTGCCCATGGAAACATAATTAATGAGGCGTTTGAAAACACACATGAAAGGATACGTTTGCGCGAGTGCGATCGCATTGCACATATGCTTTTGGGATTTGCAGTTCTTATTGGACATGTGCGCACATGAATTGATTAAACAACTCATGAGCTGTTACGCTGTCTGCACCAGATTTGACTTGGAGCTGTTAACAGCTATTCATTTCAAGTTATGACTTTATTAACCAAAATTAACTTGTCTACTAAGCGACGTTCGGGAATTATTGCTTTGTTAGCATTAAAGGAATTAGAATTAGCTGAAATAAGAGGGCTGGAAAGAAAACCACCCAGATTTGGGATTAAAACCTTATTGAAAAGGGGAACAATTATATTGATTTATTTCCTTGAGTGCCATTTACAGCCAAAATCGACTGACTCTTTTAGTACTTTTCCAAAGTTTGCCCGAAATTTGTTAAGTAAGCTCTAAAATTCAAATTTTAAAACTTTCTTAAAAACTTCATTTTTATGAAAATACATTACTGTTTTACTCTAAACTAGCTCAATTAAGTCATCTTGGAAATATTAGAGCCTAAAAACGATCTTTTCTGCTCTCTGACTTATGGAATTATTAGTCGATTTGGAAAGCGTGCAGTTTATACATATATCGCTCCTCATTGCATTTGTGAAATTTCTTCCCGCACTCAAAGGGTTCTTAATAGGTTTACTTTCGAAAATTTTAAATCCACCATTTTGATATCTCTAATGACAAAATAAAGTCTGAGGAAAAGTCCGCCCCGAAGTATGAATAATATCATACTACATCATCATCATATTATTCATACTTGGGTCAGCCCTGAAGTCATAACTTTTTGTAGACTTATAAGTCAAGACTCAAAAATGTCATGACAACGGCGGTCCGCACTAGACTTGACTTGAGAAGTGCAGACGGCAAGTAAGCAAAAATGAGAGTTTCAAATAGAACGCAATCTGAGTGACCAAAAATTGAATAATGCTACTTGTTGCAAATTTTAATATTAACAAATATATATCGTGTGGCAGTGGCAGTGAAAAGCCAACATGTTTATTCGCGGAAGTAATTATATATGATTTCAAATAATGTAAATATGTTCAACATTTTTATATTAATAAATGTAGTCAAAAATCAATCCTAAATTTTTCTGTCCTATCAACCTTCCTTTTCCAAACTTTCTTTACACTCTAGATCCCAAAAAGTACGCGAAAATAAATGAAATAAAAATATATTGAATCCATTGAAAAATGAAGATTTCGTCATTTAGGAAATTCTAAATAAATGAAAATGTTTTCTTTAATTTTTTCTTATGAGTATTAATTTTTTGTAACTCCTAAAAATTTTCAAAATATAAAGAAATTCTTTCCTAGCTTAGATCCTGGGATGGCCACGTGAATAAATGATTGAAAATCTTGATATCCTGTAAAAATTGATTTTTCTTGTCGTAATGCATGTAAAAATTTTCCAATGTGCACGGCCCATGAACAAGCACGCTTGCCAAAAAATATCGCACGTCGCAAGAGCGTGTGCGCCACAACTGCACACGTCGTACCGCACACGAGTAGGCGTTTTTGAATCCTATTTTACTCGATAAGCTTTAAGACATTTTTGACACGTAAAATAGAACAGAAAGTTAATGCATCTAAAATCAACAATTACTAAAATTGAAGCGGAAAACAGATAAGTTGACAATCGTAAGATTAAGTAAATTTGTTGTACACAGATTGCTATTAGGAACAGATAATATTATTTTTAATTATTTGTTTGAAGTGATGAACTAATCTAAACAACAAGTTTACAAGTTACATTTGCGGCGTGTGCAAATACTTACACATTTCTGTATTAAACTGTAAACTGTAAATTAGAGTTGAAAAAAATGAGTTAAAACCCAACAAGCTTTTTAGAAGGTGTAACGATTTCATTTGTTTTAAATGTACATTGGTCAATTGAATAAAAAAAACAAAGTGCGCTTAAAAAAATTATACATGTATACTTAGAATACCTTCACAATTATATTCGCATGTAGAGAAATCGATACCAATATCTATTAAATTATTACCGTAGTATTAGTGGTTTCATAAAAATTTTATGCCTTATAGAAGACGAACTTGGAACTTCGAAAATAATATTCCTAGAAACTCATTCAACAAAATTATGTTAGGGCAATATTAAGATTTCTTTATACACAAGTCTATTTACATAACCTTTTAGTGACTAAGGTAAATGCAGTTTCAAGAATAGAAATGTCTTCTTGACAAAAAAAAATAATACAAATAAATAAACAGATTAAAAATACATCAAAAAGTCAACAGCGAAACGACAACGATATACTACTGACCAGTAGTAGTCGATCGTCTTACGAATTGATTACAAAATAAATACTTTGTTTCTAGAATTTGGAACATAAAAGATATTTCAAACAATTCCTAGCTAATTTTTGGTATTGGATAAAACTTCTGTTTACCTAGAAAAACTTTCTTGGCAGAAAGAGATTTCTCAACGGAGTGCATTATTTATAACATGTGCTGCTCAGTACATTACATTATTTTCGACAATGCATGTTTTTGCTCTAGCATTGATTACTGATTTGTACTAATATAACTGTTTAAGCTGTTCGTACGTTATGAAGAAAATTATGTTCCAGGGACCCATGCGAACCCATGTAGGTATAAATCCTTTATACAAAGCTAGGATGCCCTCATTGCGCACTGTCTGCGGAATTGTTTTACGTTATTCTGGAAAGTGTTGAGATAATAATGCTTACCTGCACGGCACAGTCAAAACTCCCTGTATATATTTTATGTGGTGCGGCAGTGACACCATTCATTATAGCTATTCGCCTTTGGTTCATTAACCTCGTCTAAAACAATAAATTATATCAGACTTTTTACATAAATGAATTAATGTAAAAAGAAGAAAGTAAATTAAGAGCAGCGAAAATTAAGCTTTCAATAGGTTTTCAGATTTTTAATTCATTTAACATAACAAAAAGATTACAATTTCCCTGAATTTGAAAACTGATTCATATTAAATTACGATTATTCCTGAATTTCTACACTCAATTCACAAAATCTACGGAAAAATTTAGAATGATTGTGTAAGAAAACTGGCAAACAAATAATGACTAAGAATGCTTAGAAATATGAAGTTCAAAATATCGCGATAGTGAGATACAGGTAAAAACCTGTAGGAAACAGTATCCAAATTCTAGAGTCAGAAGAAATCATAATATTGATAACACAACACTTAAAAAATGCAACTTCGTATAGCAATACCAATGGGCGAACTTAAGGTTTAACTCGATTGTCACTCCCTAAATTTTCAATTAGCTGTTTAACTATCCAATTTATTATTACTCAATTGTGGAATACGGTCAACTGTTTTAAATAGGTCTAAGGTAATACACGACTACTCAATGTGGCCATAGCTATGGTAATAATCAAAACATAGGGACTTACTCGTATGACATCAACTGGAGTCGATGCTATAGCACTACCTAAACTTGCTATAAAACTAGATCTGGAAAAAGATCATTAATCAGCAATATAGACGGTAAGACTGTAAGTTAATTACATAAAATGATTAGCGATCTGGTCACCAAACGCCTTCATAAGATGTTGTTTACAGAAGTCATAAACTGGCAATTCAACAGCGGCAATTATAGCAGCACGTTGGGCAGTGGGTCCAACGCCTCTCCAAAGACCTCTAATTCCCTCAAAGACATAAATCTCCCTGAAACAACCAAAAAGACCAAGATGCTGGGTACCTTTACCATGCACTTGCATTCGGACTTTAAGTACATCTGTAGGATTGGCTATTGCACTGGAGACTACCCCGGCTATAACGGCAAAGAAAACGTTACCCCAAACTCGCTCATGACCCGTAGTCTTGTCAATAAAAACATCATTTTCTGTAGCTAGTTTCTTTAAAGAGTAATATGTACCAAACTTGATGGTGCCATAGGTAGCTTGTCTAAGGACTGCAGGCCATATTCTACTCATCAAAGAAAAAGAAGATCTTAAGGGAAGGAAATCAATCACTTAACACTACAAGTTCTCACCCCGAATAAAGAGCTCTTATTCCTTCTTGTTTAGATATTTGAGTAAAGGCATCCACCATTCCACGGTACTTCAATTGTGAAAATGTCTGATCAATTTTCTGCCCTTGGATTTGTAAACGGGTCTTTGCCGTATCAATGGGGAAAGTACCTGAAAAGAATTCCACAGTTTACTAGTGTTAAAATTACTACAGCAATTCACCACTGAATCCTTTTCTATGGCAATGTAGTTATTGGCAATTAATTAATGATGGAATCCATGATAGGATATTATTATATAACCCTTTCAGTATACGGTACTTCTCTCGGCAAATGGAAAGATCCTCTTATTTTTTATTGCATCACCCTCTCAGCGCTATATTCCCGGAATTAAATTAAAAACGTGAATTACCAAATTCAGCAGTGATTGATGCGACTCCGCCATATATAAACGGTTGCCAGTCCCCGTCTCCCATTCCACGTTCGATTGGACGCAGGGAATAAAAAATTTGTTTAAGGATATCCACCCCAATATGCCGAGGATCTGAACATTAAAACCGTAAAAACTTAAGGCAACTCAAGGGTCGACTCAAACGTCAAACATATGAATTGTCAGAATCAACCGGCTGAGGCACTGAACTGAAATAGTACATTGTGCACCGAGGACAGAAAATCTCGCTTAGCCCGGGCACCCAACTCCGCACTCGGGAGTAATTCCGGGTTCTGCCCAAGGTGCACATACTATTCTTCATCGCTAGTGCTCGGTGCAATTTTTATAAGGGTGTGGCAGCACTGTCACAGCATTGCCACAATCACCATGCTTCTCTGCAGGCAGCCACCTAGAAAAGCTAGTAACACACACAGCCCAACAATGAAATACAAACTTTTAAAAAAATGAATTTATACCTCTTTCAAAATAAACAGCTTAATTGCTAGGTTTCCACAGAGAGTTGAATACGGGTTAAACTCAAGTTAGCATTCATGGAAACGCGTGTTGAGTTGAGTTTCGATACGAACGGGAGTTGACTTTAGTTTCGTTTGCAAACGTCTTCTTAAGAAAATATGAATAGTTATAAAATCTTCAGTAGTTTTGAAGGTTTACCAACCCACTCTCATCTCAGCAATCCTGCAAGTATCGTACTCAGGACCAGTCGCAGCACTGCGGAACTACAGCACTGCTTATTTTCATTCAAAATTAAATATAATGAGTTGTTTCCTGAAACCTCTCTTTGTATACTATATAATCCTTAAGCTTAATAGTTTCAATACCTAGAATAATTTAGTCCATTCAAATAAAAACCCTAAACAACCCTAAATCAGCATTTTTCGCGGTGTACGCAAAATGTCACACGGCAATGCCACTTGAGGTTACAACACAATTATTCGATCTAATTTGTGCCAAATTCAATACAACAACATCCGCTCGAGTTTATTAAATCAGAATTTTCGCTAAATTCGTGACTGGTAGAATTACAACTTCGAAAATTACAAAGAAAACTTGCCAGCGATTCCCACCGTCCGTAACCTTTCTTATTATAAGAAGAGAAACTTAGCGGTTTTCGATTGATCGTGCTTGGGAAAAGTCGATTCCCTTTCTTTATATAATTTCACAGTGCAAACAACATTTATAAGAAGAAAAATAAGTTCTGAAAATAAATTATACGTTAATTGTGTTTAAATGTTTGATTTCCAGTTACTACCATTATATTTTTTTTCCACCTTGAAAGATCAAGACTCGAAATCCTTAATATCAGTATCCTAGTTCATGCGAAAATTACAAAAATCCTTCTATAGAACTGTGCGCTTCACAGATCCCGCGACGCAATGTTTGGCTGTTGAGCGCACACTTGGGGTAAGAGGATACACGTTAGTTCATGCAGTGCTAGTGTAAGGTAATTTATTTTTGACTCAGCATGTACTGTGCTCCAAGATACAATATTCTATTTAATTCGAAGTACTTTTACGATTCTTTTATTTTACAGAAAACTGCAATAATTAATAATAATTAGAGCTAGGACTTTTTGTCAAACAGAAAAAACAGATTTATCAATGTTTTTTCCTCCTGAAAACAGCGTCGTTTCTGGTTTGCGGTCAATCGCTGTACCGGTACCGCTGGCTTTGCGGAGCTGAACTTTGAGCTAGCGCCGAGCAAAGTATGAACAATATCAAGTAGCGACACTCCTTAAGGAGTGAGAACTTACCGTTATAAAAAGTAAATCGGTGTGCGTAAGAATTTTATTCATGGATAGTGTAAAAGCCAGAAGTAAAAAATGGTCGATGCGCGAAAAAAAAAGTTATACTTAGCAAAAGGTCTTCCCCTAAAATTGAGGGACGTTAAAAGGTGATAGCATGTGTTTCTGCCATGTGGTGGTTTGTTTACAATTTTTGACAGTAATTTAATTACATATTTTGCAAAATCAAATGAATGCTCTTATAATTAGAAAATATTTATTATAAATTTGGTAATTTACAGTAAATTGAAGAAATAAAACTCAAATATGACAAAAATACGCTCAGGGGGTGACTGGGGAGTACCCCAACTCATTAAGATTTTCGAGACTGTTTATGCTTTTATTAATTTTTAAAACAATCCTAAGTGATATTGCATTAAAATCCATTAATGTTTTCATATTTGAATTTAACGTTCCTTCCTTAATCTTCATTGGCTGCTTTCGAAAAACTACACCATATTGGAGAATGTGTTGGTAAAAACTACAGCATAGTTGAGAATGTGTTGCGAAATTTTTGATAATATGCACCTCGGACATTCGTAGTTGAGATGTTTGGTTGAAGTCAGTTGATTGCTAGTAATATTTGTACTCTTCACACTTCCCTTTAAATGTATCTGAGAAATTTCTTTCTCTTTCGAACCACCAGCGCTTAAGGAAGCAAGAGCTTTGGTTGCCTGAAAGCTCTACTAGTAAAATCGTAAAGAGCTTTCGACTATTAGCATCCTTGTCTCCTTTGTGCTATCCATTGAAGTGTCGCTACTTCATATCATTCATACTTCGGTACACCCTAGGTGGTGGCACTTCAATGGAGAGCACAAAATGACAGGAATGCAAATAGTCAAAATATCTTTAAATGCATTTGATAAAATTTCTTTCTCTCTCGAACCACCAGAACTTTTGAAAGTAACAGCTTTGGGATGCTTGAAAGCTCTACGAATACAACCGTAAAGAGCTTTCGACTATTTGCATCCTTGTTATTTTTATTAAGATTTGTATCAAAATATGAACGTGTATTGCCACCTAGTGGGAGTAGTGTGTAACGCGGCTCTAAGGTCTCTGTTCCATTTCAATAAAGTTAGTTGTTCATTTGTCGCTGCACGCGTTATTTCATTTCAGGTTATGGTCCAAGTCACATGCTTCTGTCAGTTAAAAGCAGTTTATTGTATTTTAGTTACTACACCATTCCATAGTTAGAAAAATTGAACTTTCTAGTGCTTGGAGGAATGCTTCATTGCATCAAATCAACTGTAGGGAAAGTGATCGCCCCTGCTTATGACGAAAATCGAAAGCTAAAGTGATAATGAATATTGGCTCAACGCTGTATGTGATATCAAGAATGTGTCAACGTCCAAAGATCTGTGGGATAATCTGAAAAGTTTATTTGATGATTCGGGATTCACGAGAAAAATAAGCTTGCTGCGTATTTTGATTAGTATAGAAAACAGTGAATCAATGACGTCGTACATAACACAAATGATTCAAACTGAACAGAAATTAAGTGGAACCGGTTTCAATATAAGTGATGAGTGGATCGGGTGTCTATATATATGATTGCTAGATTAACCGAAAAATATATGCCAATCACAACGCACGTCATTAAAACCAAGTTGTTTGATATGGCGGGAACAAATGTCGGCGAATATCGTGAAAATGTGCATTTGCAACTTCGCAGAAGTGGTAACACAAGAGCAAAAATAAGTCTGCGGCTAGTGGCAAAGATGGCGGCTCGTCGAACACAACAAATGTCAAATGCTATAAACGCCAACAACCTGGCCATTATCGAAATCAATGTCCAAATAATGATTTTAAACAGTCAAAAGAAAATTGCGAGAAAGCAAACAAATGTATTTAATGTTGTGTTCTCAAACGGAAATTTTAGCAAAAACGACTGGCATGTTGATTCGGGTAAATTTGAAGTGCTAGTGATTTGACAACAAACCTATTTTCCGTGAGCCAACTGATAAGTAACGGCAATAAAGTTATTTTTACTGAGAGTGGCTGCAATATCTACAATAAGAATGATCATTTGGTGGCTGTGGCTTGTCAATGCAGTGTATAAATTGAAAATGCCTAAAAGTGTATTGGCGGCTTCTGCAGTGTCTGGCAATGTGTGGCATCGCAGATTGGGACACATACACAGTAATTATTTGAACAAAGCTGTAGAAGGTATGAAATTGGATGAAAAAGTTGATATATCTAAGTCGTCGTTTGCTGTTGGTTCTAGAAGTAATGAAATACTTGAAGTAGTGCACACAGACATTTGTGGACCTATGGAAGTACAATCAATTGGAGGCTCTATATATTTTTATTGTTTGTCGATAATTATTCACGAATGATATTTGTGTATTTTCCAACAAAAGCGAAGCGTTGACCAGTTTCAAGGAGTTTAAAGCGAAGGCAGAAAATCAAACAACAGAAGAATCAGAACTATAAAAAGTGACAATGGCCTAGAGTTTTGTAACAAGGAGTTTGATTTGTACTTGCAGAAGGGAGGCATTAGTCATCAGAAGACAAATCCCTATACTTCAGAGCAGAATGGATTATGCGAAAGATGTAATGGTCCATATTGCAAAAGCAAAAAAGCAGAAATAGGATAAGAAGTCCGTAAAATACATACTAGTTAATTATCCAGAAAATGTGAAGGGGTCTACAATCCCATAACTAGAATTACAACAACTAGCAGAGGTGTTATAGTTATGAAGTGTGAGAAGAACATTGATGTTACTGCTCCAATGCATCTGTTATACGTAGTTCCAGACCTGTGGGAGAGAGATAGAAACCAGAAAGATACGATTTTTCAAACATGTGTGTCAGTGAAGAAACCCTTGATGATGCGAACGGCTTAACCCTAGAAGAAGCGCTGAAAGGACCTGAAAGAGAACACTGGCTGAAGACTGTGAGTTAAAAAATACACTGTTTTGGAGATAATAGCGCGCGGGAGCTAGCCGACGTCCCAGTTAGCAGTACTATAGTGAAGTGCAAGTGGGTTCTTAAAAAGAAATACGATAGTGAGAACAATGTTCGTTTTCGTGCAAGGCTCGTGGCCAAAGGATTCATGCCAGAAGAAGGTGTGGACTATGTTGAGACTTTTTCACGTGTAGTGCGACACGCAACTCTTAGACTTTTAATTGCATTGGCTGTTCAGTTGAATTTAGATATAACACATTTAGATGTAACTACTACTTTCTTGAACGGAGCCCTTGAAGAAAATATATATATGCAAAAACCTGATAGTTTTCCAAATTCCAGAAATGACGGGAAGGTTTTTAGGTTAAAAAAGGCAATAGTGGCAATATATGATCTGAAGCAGTCTTCGAGGGCCTGGTACACAAAAGTTGATCCTCTCACTAGTATGGGCTATAAGAGGTCTAAAATTGTATCTTGTTAATATACCAAAAATAATAATAATTGTAAAACAATTGTAACATTGTATGTGGATGATTTCTTTGTATTTTCTAATGATATTTCAGAAACAAAGAACTTAAAACACGTTTTGGCTTCACATTTCAAACTCAAAGATTTAGGAGAAGTAAAATAATGCCTAGAAATGAGTGTAAATGTAGATAAAGCTAATGAGGTTATAACATTAAAGAAGTTTAATATGATGGAATGTAAATCAGCTTCCATAAGGGTAAGCTAAGTTCAATATAAATAAAAGAGAAAAATGTAATACATAATATCCTTATCAACAGCTTGTTGATAGCTTGCTGTGTCTGGCAGTATTAACTAGACCAGACATAACTTTTCTGCTGGTTTTTTTAAGCCGGTTTAATAACTGTTATGATTCGAAATATTGGTTGTATACTAAAAGGGTTCTGAAATATTTAAAGAAAACAAAACATTTTGGTTTAGCATATACTAAAAGTGGTAATTCAAAATTAGAAGGTTTTGTTGATGCCGACTGGGGAAACAATGTTGCAGATAGAAGGTCATATACGTGTTTATTCTTTATTCTGTCTGGTAGTGCAATCTCATGGGCATCAAAAAAATAGAAGACCGTTGCTCTATCAGGCACGGAGGCCGAATATATGAGTATCACAGAGGCATGTAGAGAGGCAATCTATTTACGCCGCTTGGTATGTGCAATAACAGGTGAATTGTGCACTATTAATATATTTAATGATAACCAAGGTGCTCTGAAGCTGTCCGTGAATGATGTATTTCATAACCGTACAAAGCATATCGATGTGCGTTTTAATTTTTGTCGCGATTGCGTTAATAATAAAATTGTAAAATTGCAGTACTTGGAGACAGCAAGAATGCTATCAGATTTATTAACCAAAAGTTTGCACAATGCAAAACATTAAAATTTCTTAAAAGCATTTGATATACAAAGTATTCATTGATTATATAAGTAGGTGATAATGTTGTATAATTGATAAATGTAATGTAAACCAGTTTATTTTTGATAAGTGGGAGTGTTATGATTTATATCAAAATATAAACGTGTATTGCCACCTAGTGGCAGTAGTGTGTAACACGGCTCTATGGTCTTTGTCCCATTTCAATAAAGTTAGTTGTTCATTTGTCACTGCACGTGTTGTTTCATTTCAATTTTGTGCTCTTCATAGAAGTGTCGCTACTTTATATTATTCATACTTCGGTTCTCAGCGCACTAAGTAGCATCGAAATTCATTTGGGCAGATATTGACGTCATATGGCAATTTTGCTAACATTTTTCTGGTAAAAGTATTTACTTCATCACTTAATAAATATTAAGTGTAATTACACACAAAAGGTGAAAATAGCGGGCAGAATGTAAATACAATATTATGCTGTTGTATGATGTAGTTTTCTCCAATACATTTCATAAACCGTTCAGAAAAATATCTCTGGAGGAGACATCATATGATAACAAAGGACATCTGAGACAATAAATGAACTTGAAAATTCAACAAATGAAAGTAGCAGTTGCTGGAATACGAACGATCACTTTATTTGTGCTAGGGTAATTAATTTATACACATACACATTCCATTGTCCTCAAACTCTTGAAATTTGATCTATTAAAATTTCATAACTATTATACATGAAAAGGAAGAAATCTTGTCTAATCTGATTAGTCATAGCAGACCCAAACACGGTGTATTCAATGGCGGAGGTTATGCACTAAATGGGTTGTTCGTTTCCCGATGCCGATGATAGCGAATACTATAACGACGCTATAGTTGAAGAAAATAAAAATTTAAAAAATTTTACATAAACATATTTAAATAGTCAAAAGCACAATTTCTAATTTCAATGATTCCATAAACAAATAAAGACATTTGACTGAAATATAGACAAACAATTAAAGACATTTGACTGAAATATAGAAAAATTCAATTCTTGTATAAAAAGAACATTCCAATTTTGAACTTCTGATATTGATACTTGTGTTTCTGTTGAAACGGTGAAATTCCCAGAAAGCACCGAAAATAAAATATGTCCATTTATGTCCAAAACAGACAAAAGTTTCGAGGAATCGAAAAAAAAATCATTTAGTTCGACACTTTCGTAATAATTATCAAGAGATAAAATAAGCCTAAATGAGATACAACTGAATTGATTATATAAGTTAATAATGTTAGGGGGAAAAATGGGTTTTTAAAAAATACAAACAACTTTATTCCACGAGGTCTACAATGCAACTGATTACAGTTTTTATTTTACGAAATTAATTTTACATATTTTTGGGTAAGTTGCGACTCGCTGTCAGCGGTTTCCAGGTGTCTTCGGTTTCCAGGTGAGCAAGATAAGCACATGTGCCGAGGTCAATGCTATGGGTATAAGTTGTCACGTTGCACAGCGGGTGAGGAACCGTGTGAAAGATGTTGCTTTTCCCTAATCTTGGTGATTAACTCTTCCCCTCTTAAATTCATGCGTCCTCGTATGTATGTGTAAGAAATACGGGAGATTGTAGATGCTGCTATGATGCTGTGGGTTCTTTGGGGAGAATTTTCCCTGGAGGGTCGGCTCATCCTTGATTGGTGACGGTAGGACTGCAATGCTGGTGGTTGAGGTCTACTGCCTAATGTGGATTATTGTGATTAGAACCCCGGTAAGTAGGGCTGCTGCCGAAGATGCGTAGTTTAGCCATAGGTAGAGTTTCCTCTCCGTCGTGATGTGGTTGATTTGCCTGGTGTTGTTTATATGCAATTCCTTCATTAGTTCCAATCAGAGTATTTCTGCAGTAGGGGTGGTAGTGCGTGGACGTTAGCTGCTTCTTCGGATATGAATTGCTGACCGTTGATGATCATGGTATTCCGGAAGTTTGATGAGATAGGTTCCTCGTAGGGTTTGCGACGTGCTGTTGAATTCAATTGATCCTTCGAAGTTGTTTAGCAAGATGACGCCGGATGCTATCTCTTCGATCCGGGGGATTTGGTGACTATTGACTGTGCTACAGATTGCATGCTGGTTATTTAGGAGGTTGGGGATACATTTATCTTTGCTTAAGTCTACGATATCGTTTCTTTTACAAATTGACAGTTCGTTTAATTTTTTACGATTATTTCTTACTCCATAGATTATTTCGCCTTTCTTTACAATGTTTTCATAATTGATTTTATAAATGACATTATTGATTTCCTTAATTGGTTTTATATTCCAATTCTTTGGAAGACGGCGGGTTCTGTCTTGGGAATGTTCACGATATAAATTAGACATGTTTCGTTTTGAGTTATTTTAACATCGGAAAATTTTAATGCTTCTTCTACGTTATTATATGATATGTTTTCTTTACTTATGCTAGGTTAATTTCAGCTTTTGACAATACGCTTGAACTCACCGTGTCTGATTTTGCTAGTTCTATTGTGTAGATCGTGTTAGTAATTTCTTTTTTAATGAGCTTAATTTTGTACTGTAAGCTTAAGACTAGCTCGATTTCAAAAGATCTATTCCTCCTATGTTTAGTATTTCATTAGTTACATTGGTTAGCTTATTTATCCTATCATTATGGGTCTTGTTTATTATTAGGATAAAGTCGTCATGGTCGGGGTTTCCTGCTATCCACTTCCAAGCTGAGCCAATGAAGTCCAGTGATCTTGTCTGTCTCTGAATTTTTATGTTGCTGACCAAATCTTGTACTTGTGACAGCTCGTGCTCTAGGAATGGGAGAAAAGGGTTGCTTTTAGGAATATTTTTGTTAATCATGGATGTAGTTTCGGATACGAAGGTCTGAGGGGGCTCTATTTCTATCATGTGGGTGAGTTTCAGGTTGCCCTTTTGGATTCTGGCTGTTCCTGTGTGCAGTGCTATTACTTGGGAGTTCGTGTAGTCGAGAATCTGGACATCTGTGCAGAAGGCTGCGACGATCAAGGATCTGTAAGGCGGGTATCAATTGTGGATATTACTTTTGTGTATTATTTTGCCTAACTCCGTTATAACTGTAGTAGGCTTGTTTTCTCGAACTATCTCTTGCGTGCACCTGGCTGTGAGTTTGGAGCCTACGCGTTTATTATGTTTTACGAAAATAGTTTGGCCTACCTCGTAGTCTTTAGCTAGTTGTGTGTTTTTGATGTGGAATTTAAGATCTTTCCGCTGTTTATTTTTCAGTCGTTCTATATTTCCTTGCCTGGAGGCTTCAAGGTGATCGGGATCGGTTGTTACCGTTCTTCCATAGAAGAGTTCAATGGGCTTCTCCTCGGTGGTGGAATGGATGCTGTAATTGACTCGTACATGGAGCGTTCGAGCAATTCTTCGAATGAGCGGTGGATGCTGTCGGTTTTTAGGCATCTCTAGGAATCTCGCTACCTCACCGTTCGCCTCGCTGGGGTAGGAGGCTGATCTTTAATTAACATCTTCTATTGCTCTCGATTTCAGCATTCTTGCTTGCGTGAACTTCGTGAATTTATCAAGAGCTCTACTAGGTGTTTTTCTGTCGAGTAAACATCTGTGCGAAGGATGTGTCCTGGATATTGCGGTATGGGAGTGGATTTTAAGGCTGGGTTCGTTCTATTGTTTTGATCCCGTTTATCACATTGGGGTTCAGGAACCTTTTGAATATACCTGTTAGATTTTCCCTCGTGTACTGAGGTTCTGAGAAGACGTGCCTGGCGTGGCTTGGAAAAGGTTTTTGGAGTTGATAGGTGGAGGTTGCGTCGACTTTTAAAATGAGCTGGTTTTAGAAGACGTTTATTGGTGTTTTTACGGATGAAATGAGGTTATGTGATGAACTATCATCACTGTGCCGCGTCGTGGTTACTGAGTTAACTGTGCATTCTTGTGGTAGTTTAGAGAGTGCGTCAGCCACGATGTTGGACCTCCCCGGTTTGTAGATTGTTTCGTGGTTATATTCTTCTAGAATTGTTTTCCACATCTTCATTTTCACGTTAGTGTTCTTATTGCTGAGGGCGCATGTCAGAGGTTGGTGGTCGGTGAATATTTTCACCTTTCGGAATCCACACAAGTTACATAAGGAGTTGAGTGCCCAGATAATGGCGAGCATCTCCTTTTCGTTGTTTTGCGCAGGCTTCCTCAGTCATACTGAGTGTTCTTTACAAGAAGGTAATCGGTCTATTTCCCTGAAATAGGGCCGCTCCGATCGCGTGCTCAGATGCGTCAGTAGTAAGTTCGAAGTCCTTACTCAGATCGGGGTACGAAAGTACAACTTCTTGGGAGGTTAGGGTGTTTTTTATTTTCCTGAAGGCTTCTAATGCCTGTTCGTTCAATTGTATTGGGGTGTTCCTTGAGTTGTTTTTCGAAACGCGTCCACGTCCTTCTTCCCCTCTTAGAAGGGAAGTCAGAGGGTTGGCCAGTCGCGTATGAGACGCCGGTACGACCCCAACAATCCTAAGAAGGATCTTAACTCCTTTAGGTTTTTTGGAGTCTGAAAGTCGACTATGGCTAGTTTTGGAAGACTATGAATCCGAGGAATTCGACAGACTTCTGAAGGAACTCACATTTGTCCATCTGAACCTTCATATTTGCCTTCTCTAATATTTTGAACACGAGGCGATTTTTTCCAGGTGTTCGTCTTCGGTGGCGCCGAAGATAATTATATCGTCAATGTACACATAGCACCTAACACCTATGTGAGTCCTGAGGATGTCATCTAACGCTCGTTGGAAAGTGGATGGAGCGTTTTTAAGGCCAAACGGAAGACGAGTGAACTCGTACTTCCGGTAATTAACCGAAAACCTATTTTCTCCACATCAGATTCTTTCAGCGATATTTGGTGGAAGCCGCTCTTCAGGTCGATGATTGAGAACCATTTATTTCTCCCTAAGTTAGCCAGGACCTCGTTGATTTCGGGGATAGGATACCTGTCTGGTATCGTTACGGAATTCAGTTTCCTATAATCGATCACTAGTCTGAACTTTTCTTCCCCTGAAGCGTCTGGCTTCCTTGCTACCACCCAAAGGGAGCATTATACGGGGACGCGATGGCCTGATTATACCATCCCTCAACAATTTTTCGATTTCTTTCTCGACGATTGTTTTGAGTGCCATTGGATACGGGTAGGTTTTGGAGTAGACGGGATCATTATTGATTGTTCGAATTTCTCCCTTGACGACAATGAAGTACGTGAGTTTCTCGTCGGGCTCTGAGAATAAGTTGGGTAGTTTTTTTAAAACGTTGTACAATTTAGAGATTTGGTTTTCATTTAAATGGGCTGTCCTTACATTAATACTATTAACGGCTTGAGAGAGGTATTGTTTGATAGGAACTTTAATTGTATTTCGTGGTGTCATATAACTTTCAGCTGCATAGATAATTGTGTTGAAATGATTTCAATGTTGGCAGAATGAAGAATTTAATGTTGATGTTTTGGGGGCCAAATAGGTTTAGCATGACGTGGTGAGTGATTTTCACATTTCCTCCTACCGAATTTGCGGAAATTCGCGTTAGCTATGGGATTTTTTGCACAGTTGGGTTGGATATAATCCTTATTGCTTGCGGTATCTATTAGAAATTTCAAAATGTTTCCGCTCTTCGTTCTATACTCAAAGTATGGAAGCGAAGATCTCGTTAGCCTAAAAAATGTATGTCTTGTGGTTCTTGATCTAGTCCTGGGTTCTTTGGCTCGATCAATTTGGGCTCTTGGTACTGGTACATGTTGGTAGGGTCATCGTCAACTGTCTCTAGATAGTCGATAAGTATTTGGCCATAGTTTCCGTCCTCTAGATTAATGTTCTCGTTGTATTCGACCAGATCGCCATTTGGTGGTGAAGTTGTAGTATGGAACGTCCTTTGGATCTTGGTTGCGTTGCAGCCTTGGTTCGACAAATTAGTCCTCTTCAGCCCGAACTGAGGTCTGTTTTGATAGTTTACAACATTCGAGCGAATATAATGGTCTACATCCATAGGTTCAACCCTTCGGGGCGGTCTTGGTGGAGCTTGGAGAAGGGAATTCCGCTGGGATTCTGGGAAGAGTTGAGGCTTCGGTGCATGGGCGATGTAGTTCTAGTTAACGGGGATTCGCCTTGGCGGAACGGGGGGTCACGATGAGCCTTCTATTCTAAGTCGGGTTCCGTTATTAAGATACGTGTGTTGGATACGATAATTTATATTCTCTAGCTTGAGACAGAGGTGAAGCGCCTGCGGTAGATCTGCCAGTTCCCTCATTTCCAGGAGTTTCGGTAGATCTTCTTTGAGGCCTCTTATGAACGTATCGTATCCCTGTAAGTCCGTACCATTACCTTCATGGCTTCATCGCTCATCCCCATGCTGGAGATTTTGTTTAAAATGAGTGATAAGTGATGGTATACTGCTTGGTAGAAGACTTGGACAGTGTTATTTCCTTGCACTAAACAATGCAATTGTCTGCATAATGTAATGCTAGGCAACGAGAGATCTGTTCCCAATTAGGTGGCGTGTTATAGGGTTCCAACGCGATGTCGGCTTGACCTACGATTTTATTTCGTATTACATTCAGTATCCCGTAGATATGGGGGATACTCTCGTTGGCTCGTAAATTTTTAAGACTCGGTCGACGCTATTCTTCCAGGAGCCAAATTCTCCCGGTTGGCCTGAAAATTCCCTAAGGCTACGTACGACGTCGGGTATCTTGTCCATCTCTGATAGGTTCGCCCGCTGATCTTCATTAATTGTGTGATCAATTCCGAGTTTGAATTCGGATACAGGGCTTAGGATGGAGTTAAGAATTCAGGGTTATTAGCTGTCTTATTTGGTTTTGCGAGAGTGCGGGCTCCCCGTGTGGAGCTGGGCCTCTTTCATTATTCGGCGCAGCTGGAGTAGGAAGCTTGAATCAAACAAAACAACAACAAAAATATTCGGCAAGAAAGAAATTTTGTGTGTAGGGGAAGTAGATGATTTAAAATTTACTTTCGGATTTCCTTAAAATTTTTCCGTCGCTGAAATTTAACCTGTTTCGCCTTATAGGAGGAACTTTCCTCTTGAGTAGTCGTTTGGTTTATTTGAGTTAAATTTACTTATTTTTTTGAAATAATGACTTAGACCCGACAAATTTTCCGATCTAATTTTTTCAAAGGTAAAATTTCACTTCATTGCGTTGTGGGGCGTTTCCAAAGAATCTCTTTAATTATAAAAAAATTTTAAAGGTAAGATTTTGCTTTATCGTGTTACGAATCGTGTCCGGAAAAATCTAATATTCTTAATTATTGAATGTTTGACGACTTATTTCTTTATTAGATATACTTCACTTAGGCAGACTCTTAAATTACGATATTATAATACTTCGTTTATTGCTGAGTGCCTTAGGAAAATTAGTAACTTTGCACTTAGCTTAACTCAGTTATTTCTTAACTTCCTTTGCTTAACAATTTAAATTTCTTTCGGAACATTTAGTAAATTTGTTAATTTCTACTAGTACGCTAAATTCAGGTTTACTTATATTACGTGTTTCTTTTTATTTTTTAAAATTGATCTTACATTACTATGATGAGTAGCATTTTCACGAAAGCGGCTGCCAGTGCTTCGCTGACTCCTTTTCCTCCAGAATTTTATCCTTGCTGGTTACTAAGAGGCCTCTTTTTTTCTGTGGTGACCTTTCAGAATTTCCGTTTTCTTCAACGCACAATTTCCCTGATTTGTTAATTTTATAAGCACCTACGAACTAAGTGTCGCAAAAGATTACACTGAACTTTGCGGCCTTCTTGATCACAAACGATTACTCTGAACTTTGTTGATATTTTTAGTGTCACGGGTCCTTGCTCGGGCGCGAGTTAATAATTTTTGGGGGAAAATTGGGTTTTTAAAAAAGACAAACAACTTTATTCCACGAGGTCTACAGTGCAACTGATTACAGATTTTATTTTACGAAATTAATTTTACATGTTTTTGGGTAAGTCGCGACGCGGTGTCAGCGGTTTCCAGGTGTCTTCGGTTCTCAGGTGAGCAAGGTAAGCACATGTGCCGAGGTCAATGCAATGGGGATAAGTTATTACGTTTCACAGCGGGTGAAAGACGGTAGCGTGTGAAAGACGTTGCCTCTCCCTACTCTTGGTGATTAACTTATACATACTCACTACCAAGTAAATTTGAGGAAAATGAGGAAAATCCCGAGCTGAAAAAACAATTGTTTTTAAGAGATTCTGTCGGCCACCCTAAATTAGAAATTAGATGAAGATCAATCGTTGTTATTATAAAGACTATTGCTGACATTGCCATATTTGGAAGTGCTGCGAATGCTAAACGCGTATTAATCCGTAGGGTAAAAACTCTGAGCGAATTGATAGAGGAACCTCCATTTACTACGCAGGAGTGTTAGAAATACTTACTGACGGCCAATGATATGTTTAGACAATTCATCTTAAATTGGCTTTGCAACTATGTCAATCCGTTACCTAGGAAACTTGTCGTCAATCCATGGCTCGGTTCAAATTTTCTTTCTGTCTCAAGATGACAAATCTCGTGTACCCATTGGAATTAGAGCACCAAATAAGCAAGCAGCGCTGCTTACACACATGGATTATCGAGTCACTTTGTCTGATCATGACTGGTTAAAAGCAGAGCGTCACATCTTTTGTGTATGTTTGTTTTACAATTGATTCCAAGGAACATTTGTTGTCATTAGAAGCGGTAAATACAGTTTATTAACTGCTAACACGCATGCGCAATACTTTGAAATATTATTGAATATTGAAGAGTTCCAACCATTTGCAAAGACAAGTCTTCTTTTGTCTTGGAGGTCCAGATGAAAATCGTAGATATTCAAAATTTATATCTTTTACTATTGAGCATTTTAAACAGTATAATTTAAATAGGTTTCTTCTCGCTACAAATGCTCCAAATCGTAGTACTTTTAGCCGGGTAGAACAGCTAACAACTTTGACTCATGAGTTTGCTAGTGAACATTTTGGTTCACATCTTGATAACCGTGGGCGCACTATTAATAAGGACGTAGAGAAAAACAGCTTTGAACATGCTGGAAAAACACTTGCACTTGCAAGGAGAAAAATTAAAAATATTGAACACAATACAAAATCATTTTATAAAAACTCTCCACTTGAAGTTATTTTCATCCAAAAATGTCTACGCGATTGCCCAAATTGAAATAAAAAATAAAAAGTTATTTTGAATTAAAGACAAGTACAACTAATTTTCGATTTTTTATTCTGTGTAATATTTATTACATTTAACAGCAATTTAACACAAAGCTAGGCATTTAATTTAATCATCATTTCTTAAGATTCCTTAATAACCGCTTCTGGTTCTTTTCATGTTTGAATCAATTTTCTTTTCGATAAAATTTTTCTAAAAATACGTGAAATAAACAAACGGGACTTTCGAAGCTGAAAAATATTGTATAAAAAGAAGTTTCAATAACAAAATAATTGAGAGTACATACATTGCTCTAGGTAGTTTCTTAAATACTTATAATATAATGCCACCTGTTTTTTGTCCGTGTTTTAGTGAACACTTCTTTGCCGTTTAATACACGTCTAACAACTAAAATTTATTTATGCTTTTTCCTAAATGCATATTTATCCAATAAGTGTTTTTATTTCTTCTGACAAAAGGCGCAGACCTTTAAGTTTAAAAATTGCTGCTGCAGTTGATTTTATGTCTTAGTTTGGAAAACTACTATTACATTACATAACAGGTTTCGTTAATTCTCTTTTGAGCAGCTAATGCTTTTTGTTAGATGTACTCGTAAGTCCTCTTACTAGTCTTTTTTTATAGAACATAACTTTTCTACTTAAACCAATTACGTATAATTCAAAACGTTTTAATTGCTCATACAACGAAATATATCCGGATTTTAGCTAGTTGATTCGGTTGAAAACCATAAAAATGTTGTCTTTTTTTTAATAAAAATTCAATTTATATAAATGATCTGCAAAAACGTTTCAGTAAAAGTATATTTAGTATTAATTGATATCTCTTTGTCTTATTATAGGACCTATATGACTATAATATTCTCACTGTGATGTTAATTGTTTATATTTATTCATATATATTTTTTACAATTTCCATGTGTCCTAAATGTAAATGCAACAAAAAGGATATAGGGAGTAGAAGATACTCCAATTCATATGTTTCTTTGGTTTGTCTCTCTTCCATCGCGAAGAATGTCATATCTCTGCTATGCTATTTTAGTTGGAAAATTTGGAAAACATACTTTTAATGATTCGTATTTTTGTTTGCAAATTTTGCATGCTGTCAGTGGTTCTGTTGTTCTACAATATGTTTCAAAAACTGTATAAAAATTCCATTTTATGATTAGTTCTAAATATCTTGATTTTGGAAAGCGGCGGGAAGATTTTAACCATTTTATTCTTTACAGCATTGATATTTTCTGTTCGTTATTGTTCGTTTATTTAATCGTTTTATCTAGGTGAGTATCGCTATTGTATATACTTTTCTCCTATCGAAAAAATTTTGAAATCACTTGAATTTGGTATATTGTATATAATTTTAAAATCAATATTAAATAGGTACTTGTTCTGGCATTATAACGTCCTTTGAAGAGAAAATAAGATAATATTTGTAATAAAATTAAGTATTTGCCTGCTACGTCATAATTGCAAAAAATATACATAATATTAAATAGCTTAAGATTAACTTCGAATATGATGCAGTTAAGGAAATTTTATGCTTTAGAAATGCTTTTGAATCTTTTTATTTGTAATTATGGTTTAACTTTTCTTCCTGAATAACAATTTTATTGTCTACTAAATTTTGGTAACCAGCTTCGCCCATCGCAACTTTGGTGTTCTTTTCGTTGCATCATGTATTGTACATGAAAATGTGCTACCAAGTATAGGATACGAATATTTTTAAATCCTCGCCCTATTCAATTATTGAAATTATGTCGAACGCGTATGCATAAATATATAACGTTAAAACTTTATGGCAAAGTCAACTAAATCTTGAGCATACAGAATTACATTTTTGCCAAGATATATACGTATGTACTGAAGTAATTGGAGGGATCAACCATTAGCCCCATTATTTTGTAGAAATGGAAACATTCAAATATCCACTAATATAAAGCATAATAATGAATGACTGTAAAGATAAAATTGCATGATTGAGATTTAACATATTAAAGTAATTAAACTATAATGTCCTTATCACACTAATTCAAGTACGGAATTCACAATTTATTGTGTTTATTGTTATATTTCCAAAATATTATATGTAAGATGCATGGTTGTATTTCAGTTGTATTTCACTTTTACACAGCACATAGTTTTATGCAACAGTTAACCATCAGCTGATTTTGAAACGGGCTTTTTGCGTTTGGCATTTTATATTTATTTTCTTTTTGTTTAATGAATAAATAGAAAGCAAAAGTGAGCTACAATTTAACATAAATTTAACACTTGTAATTATATGCTCACAGTCGTTATGTTTTGATGTACGTACAAAACGTCACAAGAAGGTGTGAATTCCTTAAATATTTTTTTTAGGATTTCATGAAAAATATTCTTTCTATTAATCGCAAATAGTTTCTATAGTTGATCAATACACATACTTTTATAATGTTTGGAAGATATTTTTAAAAGATCTGCGAAAATAAGGGTCAAAAAATGCTCAACTAAGCGAATAATATCGGTAGTTGAAACGATTTTTTGTTCGAATAACGATATCGTACGTTCCTTTTAATCACTGAACAAAAATTAATTGGATGCTGCAGAGAACATGGAAATAGTCTCATTCTTAATGTGAAAAATATGTACGCCTTGACAACTTGATTGTGTACTGTACCATCTAAATGTTTGCTAAAAGTACGGGATAAATTATCAATCAAGACGAGTGGAATTCTAATGAAGTAAATTTTTCGAACCACTACGTAGTGTTAATGACCTAATGGTGCTTTGTGAATTTGCGCCATTTTTCATACCTGCAGCTCTCTTTTTATTAAAAATATGAAAAATGATTAAGTTGAAAGCTGTTTGAAAGCTGTTAGAATTATAGCTATTATACAACTGAATATAGTGATTTTGGCATAAAGGCCACTGGTGAAGGAATATTTTGAAAGGAAATAAAGAAAAAATTTTGTTTAGGTTTTTTTTTTCATTTCTAATATGACAACGCAACAAGGTGTAAACTTGAATTTCGTATTAAGGCCACAATATATCAAAGATTGTATATTCAAAACTCAGAACTACTTGACTTTTGTAGGGTAAAAATAACCCGTTATCGAATCATAAGAAAAAAATGTCACTTTTAATTTACACTGTATAGCAATAAATTGGCCTGATGACGTCAATTCATATCGCAAAATAAAAAACCTTACTTTATTCCAAAATTTTAAAAATATGAGATATATGCGATATAGAGGCTCTCTTCGTATTTAATGTTAAGAAGAAACAAAATGAAAAATGTTCTTCCCGTTATCGTAAGCAATAGATTTCTCTATTTCATCTTAAACAGCACCTTTACGTACATATATCTATTTCTTAGACTGTAACTTGAAACAAAAACCGGCCTCGCGTACCAAGGGTTCTATTTGCTGCTTCATGGAAAAGTTGAAAAGTTTTGTTGTTTAAGTACAAGATATTAATAATATTAGAGACGTAATATTGTTTATGAGATAGACTTGGTATCAAAATAAGTCTAAACATGACAACTTAAGAGTCTTTATCGTAAATTTTTTTCAAACCCCTATATATGTGTAATGTGGGAACACTGTTGAAATTAAATTGTAAATAATTTTAAATACGATATTTAGTTTTCGGCCAAAGTATTACATATTGTCTGTAAATTTGAAGTCTACAGCTCATTCCACTTAGGAAATAAACCCAATGACAGACGGTCGGACGGACAGCGTCGTCGCAATAGGATTCCATTTGGAAAAATCATAATTCCGCCCAATTGTGGATTTCTTTCTATTCAGACGTGCTTGTATGGTAAAAAATATGCTTATGAAGTAGTTATATGTATTTGTTTTTATGCTACTATATCTAATGTAACATAGGTGTTTCTTACAATGGTGTGAGAGAACTTGCTTATTAAGCTGTTAATTATTGTCAAGTTGATGGAAAATGATGAGTTGATTTATATTAAATACCCCTTTACTTTCACACCAATAATAATGGCTGTTTGTTTGGAAAGTGCTACTGCGTTGTTTAAGCTGTCAAGTTCTCGAAAAGTAGAAAATAAACTGTTTAGCTTTTGTACTTGTAATGTAGTTACCAACTAAAAACACATATTTATGCACGCAAATGCTTGTAAATGATATCGTATTTCTATAGAAAATGAGAATGTTTTATTAAAAGATTTCAGTAATCTTAATTCATTTTCATGCTTTATTACCTAATATCATACTAAAAGTATGAATGATATAAAAAAAGATGTATATAGTAAAAGGTTTCTTAGATCCATTTTTTCGCCAAGGTTTATATTTTCTACAATTTGTTTACAGAGTTCTTTTATCGCTTTTATTTTTTTGTAATATGTCTCTATTTTAGATCACTCCGTTTTTAGTGTTTTGTGAAAATTTTATCAGAATACTATAAAGCAAATTTCAAAATTTAATACTTACAAGTTTGTCTTAATTTGGTTCGAAGTGTTTTGTTTTTTAACGCTGAAAATAGTATGAATTATTGTACAATGATTTTATTTAAATTTGTGTGGTTTGTATTTAATCCAAATTTAAATTGATATTTGGCGCAGTGATACCCCCTGACCAACTTAGACTCTCTTTGTCAAAAAACTACTAGCTAGTTACATTAGCTAGTTTGTCCATCATTCTTGCCGAACAGATCTAATACTCTTCTAATTAACCCTTTCGCAAACGGTACAGACCATTATCAGCTGGCAACAATATTCTAATTACAAATTGTAAAATTATATTACTTTTTATCACATCTTGCGCCTTATAAAAATTGCGCCATCCAGCGTACTTCATAAAACCTCCTGCAACGAGCACTAGCGATGAAGAATAGTATGTGCACCTTGGGCAGAACCCGGAATTACTCACGAGTGCGGGGCCCGAGCTAAGCGAGATTTTCTGTCCTCGGTGCATAATGTACTGGTTTCATAAAATCAAACGAATGAAATTTGAAACTGTTTTATGCGCTTTTAGGTTAATTTTAACTCATTGCTTTAGTTTTATGCGATTTAAAAAATCTACGGAACGAGTGTGCAATTTTTCAAAGTAAGTTCTGTAGAACAATATAAAAAGCGACTTGATTTGTGTAACATTGTTATATTACATAAATGTTCTCTTTAAATTAAATTATTTATATGTTATTAGGAAATAACTGTACTTGCGGAAAAATACCAACACTCTTTGTTTATTGAGTTATTAAAAAACTTGACATATTTGAAAAATGCAAACTAAATATTTCGAATGTTTTCCTTTTCCGCACGTGCTCATTAGTAGGGATTGTTTTGAATTTCATTTGGAGCAAGATCAGGAGCGATTTCGATATTTCGTTTAAATTTTGATTTACTCATCCTGAAACTTTTGTTGATGGTGATGTATAAAACATATAGTACTAATAATAAAACGTTGTAAAAGCAACAATAATGCTCGTACCGAAAAGAATTAAAGAATTGCTGCAGTTAATTAAATGTTTTTTTATTACTGAAATGGCCGGGGTGCGTGCTTTATTATTTCTTGAGGTCTGTGAAATGTGTTTGAACATTATATATGTTTGGGCGAAGCATGAACCTAAAAGGTGGTATACTTCCCTTACAAAACTAGCCTAACATTTTGTCCAAAATTCAAACTCATTAATTATAAAAACTTAAAAATCTCAAAGTTGAATAATTTTATGGTTCTCTACAAAATTCTTCCATTTTTCAAAGTATTTATACGATTTCCATATAAAATGACGTAATTTTAGTTAAAATTTTAGCCTGATTTTGCAAGAAAAGTGTACATCCCACTTTAAACTAGTCTTTTAATCAGTAACGTGCTACAAAATATGAACTAAAAATACTAAAACCTCTTCATTTGACCTTATAACGCACTTAAATATTATTTTTGGTAGTGCTTTTACCTTGTTTTGGCCCTGTCTTGGAAATCGAACATAATTTAATCGCAAAACTCCCAAACGTATAAACCGTAGATAAACTGCTTTAATTTATTAACATTCCGCGAAAGATTAAATTGGTATTAGAGTAACTCAGTAGATTGTTTTTAAATTTGCTGAAATTAAATAGTAACTTATACATTACATTTTATAATTTTTACGAAAAATAATCAAAATCAAAAAATATTTATATGAATAGTATAGAATTTAAAATCTTCTTTCCAGTGAAAAAAGGAGTTATTTTTAATATTTTCAAATTCATTTGCAATCAAAATCCAAAACAGGGTGTTAAAGTGTCCGAACACTCGTCAAATTTTTTTCTGAAATAATGATCGTAACTCACAAAATTTGAATTGAATTTGGAATTTTAAAAATGCTTTTACGATCTAAATTCCATAAAAATTATAATCCTCCTCTGAAAGAGTTTACTCAGAATACTCTATTATGTACATGACGGCAGACACTTACGCCTTATGTATGTTTATGTTCCTTACGCAATTTATCTTTAAACTTTTAATAGGTATGTATATTTGAAGTAAAAGTCATTACAAAGTTGTTCCTTAAATTTACAAATATGTATTGTCATGAGTTGTTTCTTCCTCTCTAGTGGTATTACTTTACTTTGCCGTAAACGTCTAGGTCTAGTAAAAAGTCTTTGTTTATACAAATGCTTACTTTTTGATATGATCAATAGAATATGTTTCCTTGGCTTGTAAATGTTTTTACCGCACTTGTTTTACGATCGATGACAATAATGACAATAATGACGAATGTACAGAGTCTGAATTTTGACTGATTAAAATTAAGTGTAGGGAATTCACACCTTTTTTTAGCTGGGAAAATTAATTTTATTTAATTTTGTACATATTATTTGGAAGTTGGGATATTGTATTTGTACTAGGTACATTGGCGTAAACAAACAGCCCAATATAGTGTTGATGGTATATGGAATTCTTTATTTATTTATTTATTTTTTTTTGGAAGTGTTTAATTTTAATCCTAATTAGTCAAAATTCGTGAGAAATGGGAAAGATGAAATGCGATCGACGACTTTTGTCGACCAGGTACTTATATCATTTAATTTGGTAGAAAAATAACTTTTTATTGAAAAAGAATTGCTTTGTTGAAATGTTATTTAAACGCTATTGTGCATATATTGTCAGTATGTCTCATTTCTTCGTGATTACTTTTTTTTTCTCTTTTCGCTTTTTACTATCTGGAACTCTATAAGCCAATAAAGATTAAAATAAAAATTATTGAAGAAAAATAGTGGACTCATTTAACCTTTACAGACCAAGAAAATTTTTAAATTTAAGAAATGCCACCATAATAATTATTTTTCCACGAATAATTTATGAAAAAAACTTAAGATTTTATTGAATGTTTTTCAATTTTTGTTAAAAGCGTACTGCTCACTGAATATGTATAAAGAGGGAAAATCTTTTCCTTGTTGTCTCCAGCGGGAACACTTGCTTTTAGAACCAAAAGTTACATATTATTGAAAATATTAGTGCAAAAGAGCCGGTAGTAATGACAAGAAACTGAACTTGCTTGGGCTAAGGAAAAAAATACGCTTTTAGGATGTAAAGTGTTTATATAATAAGTTACGGATAGAGTTTAACAAAATTCTCCAGAATTTTAGACAAACAAAGTCACGAAACACTCTACTTTTCTCATGTTCTCAGATATATTTATAAACTTTGTTCAACACTGAAAAATTCTTTTAGAATTTTGTATTAATTCTAATTTTAGAATTACAAACAAAGTTATCTTTAATAATGTGGAATTGGCTTGTACAAATTTACTTCGCAAACCCTAATCGCATCCTAATTGTTTCTCAGAATCCAATATTTTTAAAACTACAACAAAGTTAAAAAGTAAAATTAAAATTTCCTTTGAAAATATTTAGGAAACTATGTGCCTAAAAATCCTCTGTAGAGGGAGTTAATTGATTCGCTACTTGCTCTACTTTTATCCAGTTGCCTCACACCAAGTGTTATTTTTACACTAACTTTAGTTTTATACACAATGCTAACAATGTTTTATATTTCAATAATTGTTTTAAATTTGGTCGAATTCAATTGTTGCCCTTTACGTTGCTTGAGAGATACTTTTTTTTATGAAATTTTGTCTGCCAAATAGTTTTGCTGCAGTTGTTTCTGGTTTAATAATAATAGTAAAATAATTCCAGCTGTTTTTACTTACTAACTAGCCCTAAGTAAGTTATTACATATAAAAACAATACCTTAACTTCCTTTTAATATATATCTATATCCTTACACATTACTATTTTTTATTATATACACGATGGTTATCCGAGCACCATCAACGAGAGATATGGGTACAAATAATCTCTCGAACAAATACACCCTGCGCGGTGATGTCCACTTTCGCAGTCCTGAAAAGAAAAAGTTCATTACACTGGAGGACGAATAAGCAGTTATACTTACTTCATAAAGTGCCTAGCAAATATCTTTGTTAACATTAAGAACTAATGAAATTAGCGCCACTTAATGTTAAGTTTACGAAAAGCTCGCGATGCTCCTGGGGGTTTCCTCAAGGGCGTCGTCGAGTACAATCTCGATGGTAGTGAAAATTTTCCTTAAATACTGAATGAAGCTTTAGTGACTCATTGGTTCCTGGCTACGGCCAGTGCTCTGACTTCAATTTATTGATCAATAAGGAAAATACTTCTATGGTTTAAATCGAGAATTGATAATGGTGGAAATTAAGGTGTTTGCTCTGAAGTGAATGGTTTCGCTTCTGGTGCATATTTTACAGCGAACTGTTATATTTCCCTTCAGCAAACTCTTAGACGAACCACTCATCTTTTTGAGCATTTGAATTTGTTGCAGCCGATGCTGCAGTGGTGGTCGTCTGCGACAGATCTGGACCTAATTGCCTAAATTTGCCAGGCACCAAATGGGACGGACTTTGGTGGCCATCTTCAATTTGTGTAGAATGCGTTGGTACCCTGATGGTCCCGCAGGGTGATGCCAGTTTCCCGATGATGGTATTGTTGTATGTTCATGTGGCAGTGTACCGTGTAAGTGTTTCGATGAACCGTTCGACTCAGCCGAAGATTGGCGCACTAAAAATATAAGAGACTAAACTTATTTCTGCACCTTTAAAGTTATATTTATTTATTTACATTGAATTGATGTATTCTGATTTACCATCCTAGTACTTCTACGGCATATACATATGGCCCAACCGACTATACAAGCGCATATGATTAAAAGACTACTTACAGCTACAAGGACAAACCAAGTCATATCGAGGCCCAATACAGTGTTGGGATCTTGGTCTGGAATGAAAAAATGGCTAGCATACAAACGAATAGATTTTTTTTTTGTAATAGTATACTTTGGCATAAGTTGCTGGTGGATTCGTCGGAATTATCTCCGCAATGGTTAACACCATCGCATACAAGATCTGGATGAATGCAAAACTCTCGTAGTGTGCATCGGAAATCCTTACATGCGTGTTCTACAATTATGTTCCATAAAGTTAAATTTTTAATTTTTTGATGGCGTCAAAACGGATTAAATGTTTTTAAATTTCGAAAATATACGATTTGTAATAAATTAGTATGTAAAACATTCCTAGTGCAAAAGAGCGTATGGCGGCATATGGCTAGATGAAACTTAGTTTAACATTTTCACTCCCACTTGTATTAAATTTGATACAAAAGGTGTTTATCTAGGTCATGCCTTCATATTTGATATACAAGAACTTAGTTCATTTAAGTAGCTGTGTATGTCATCTAAAAACAGTTAGCACGCACTTCTATACACTCTCATTAAGCTTCGGTTGTAGGCAGTAATATATTTTCGTATTTTTCGCCAGCGTAGTAATTACGAGCAGACTCATGCAATAGGCCGAGCCAGTTTATCTCAGTTCGTTGGACTAAGCTAAGTGTCACCAAAAAACCGTAATGTTGCGTAGCATATACGTCTGCAACAATAATATTTTGATTTCTGTCGAAGTATAATACTGGCGTTTGTAGTAATTATCTGGTTGCCGAATTATGCAGAAAAAAGTTATTAATCCACAACAAAATATATAAAATGAGATAGAAGATTATAATCAAAGGACGTTGTGTTGTATGTTTTAGCAAATTTGCATAAAAAAAACGAGAGAACACACACATTATAAACACTATAAGCAATGCAATACAAGATGTGTTGCATGCACTGATAAGAAATTTTTGTGTTAGACTGCTTTTTTGATACTCATAATGCAAACTTTAAATAATTCATACTAATTTTTAAATTTTTTCTACCGGAAATAATTACTACTTTGATATACTTTTTAAATAAAATTTGCAATTAAAAGGGTATAAATTTATGGTAAACACACGTGTGCTATAATAATACTACTACAAAAAGAAACACATTCCCCATAAAGCTAAAAACTTACAATAAAACGTTATCTGATATTTATTTCTCTTATGTAGTTTAAAAGTAATTTTTCATAAAAAGAGTTGCAGTTCACTTTAACCAATTTATCATCAGTGGGCTTGAGAGTGAAAATGCATTTACATTATGCCTGAATTATTCTCGTATTCACATATTCTATATCAAGTTTATTTTTGAATGATTGATAATGATTTTAATATATTTAAATACGCTTTTGGTATTGATAAATTATACTTTAACATATTTCGAAGTATACTCGTTTTGGCTGTGGGCTGAATTCAGTTAAGTTGTGGTTAAGGGTTTTGAAGCTGCTTAGGAGCGCTTTCATAAAAGATTTAAAAAATTAAGGATGGCTTGCACAGTATACATTTATTATATAACGCTTACACGACCAAACATAAATAGAGGTTACATATAAACGGTTTGGGCTTACAAGCAAAGCACTACTATAGTTGCAGATTTTATTCCGCATCCTTGCACGAGCCATTCTACAGGGCGGCAACGAGCGATTCGAGTGGCGTAGGAGCGCGTGCTGACTCGGGCTGTGCTGACACCTGCGGCTGACTCTTTCGGTATTCGATCGTACGCGTAAATTGCTCCGGTTGTGGTGCCGCGTTCGTGCAATTGAACCTAATCTTACTACACAGACTGGCTATTGATGGAATGGAGGTCTCGTGTCTTTTGGGACTCGATTTCATCCTTATTTCATTCATCCGATTCGTTACATATGGCTTCCACTTTTTTGTTGTACCCAAGATCGAATGCAACGCGATTTTCGAGTCGGACCAAAAAGGCTTTCGTCAGAAACCAGTTCTAGGGATTCAATCAAAAACAATTTTTTTGTCGAATGGCAATTGTTGCAGCAGTGAACTCCAATTGAGATACAGTGAACGAAATATTTATAGCATATAAGTAATATTCTTTCATAAATGGAAACCTAATATATGTTTGAACTAAATTCATTTTATTTCTGATTTTATACACAAGAACCAAATTTAAAAGATAAACTTCATTTATTTATCAAGGAACTGAAAGACAAAAAAAGGAAATTTTCAAGACTTCGAACGAAATAATCATAACATACAAATCTTTAAATTATTTTGATTTATTTTTTATTAGTATAACGATTATTATTAAGTAATACTGTTATGCCCCCTCTATTATTTATGACGGCCGTCATTCGCCTAGGCATAGAGTTTACTAACGACTGGAGGACTGAAAGCTCAATTTTACTCCATTCCTCTACAATTGCCTTTTTTAACTCCAAAAGAGTATTAAATTGACGTCCACTGGTATAAATACGTTGACTTAAAATGCCCCACAGATTTTCCATGGGGCTGGGATCTGGACTAATCGCTGGCCACTTTAATACAGGTATACCATAAATTTTAAAATAGTTCATAGTATACTTTGCGGTATGCACTGTCGCATTATCTTGCTGGTAAGTCCAGTTGTCCCCCCAAAATTGTTCAGCGAAATTCACTAAGGTACTGTTTAAGAGTTCAACATACTGTTTAGCGTCCATTTCATGTGTTATGAAACATATTGGAGACTTTTCTCGGTGACCAAAGGCAGCCCATGCCATGAGAGATCCTCCTCGAAAATTCCTGGAGTGACAAGTAGCCCGTTCTTGTCGAATATCCCTCCAATACTTCTGGCAACCGTCTGGACCGTCTAAATTAAATTTCTTTTCATCGCTAATTATAATATTTTGCCACGCATTTTCCCAAAACTTAAACCGTTCAGCAATGTCCAATCTCGCAGATTTATGTTTTGGCAAAAGTCTGGGCGTTTTTAGGCGGTTTTGGTATTTCAGGTAGGGATCTTGCCTAAGAATCTGTTGTACTGTCCTTTTCGTTACAGAGAGAGACAACTGGATTTTTATCTGCGCCGGACTGATTGATTTATCGACAGCTAGCCGTCGAATTTCATTTTTGGTGTGTTCGCTGATAAGGGGTTTTCGTCCAAATCTCTTGATAGTAGCATAATCACCGGAATTTTTGAGAAATTTCGCTGTAGTATTTTATTATTTTTATTTTTCTTTATATTAAAATTAGGAATAACACCCACAAAAAATGTGTAGAAATAAGGACTTACTATTTTATGGCACAAATTATTTCTTTTTTTAAAATTAACTTCTTTTTCATAAAAACGCAATTTGTCTGCTATAAATATTTCGCTCTACTAATGGGACTTACTACGAAAAACTTCAAGTAAAAGTGTTGCCAAATGCCTGTACAAACTAACCTGCATTACCGTTACTTACTAGAAAGGTTTATAAACAAAATAATCTAGTTTGAATCAAAAAAGGTTGATGCATTAAATAAGAAAACACTAAAATTCTTTTGTCTGATATAAATTTTTCGCTCGCTGTAGTGTTGCTTCTAAATCAGGGCCTTGTTGTATGAGTAGAGTCACGCGATTTTCGCGCATAGAAAGGAACTAAAAACTTCTCCATCTTCATTCTGTATCCGAATGTGAGCCATAGTGTTTGCTGGCATCCGCAAAATTGTGGATATGTTTACTTACGAATTTGTTATAGATTATAAGTTCGAGCGGAATATTGACTAGCTTTAGTTCGAATAAATCACAAAGCATCGTGTTCCGCTTGTGCAACACATCGTTCGATAGGATTTCGTTCCAATTAAATTTTTCTCTCTATAGCTCTTGGAAGGGTATTTTAAGACCAATAATTGAGCGGAGTCAAAATTCCCAAGGGATCGAACACTCTGGCGATGGATTGCATTCATTAAGACTCCGTAGCAGAACCATCTCTCGCCGACCAACAGTAGCAGTAACAACATTAAACAAGAAACGCGAAAATCCAGAGGGTTCTGAGTTTCTCAATGCAACAACCCCTGTCAAATAAACGAGGAAATTCGTGAGCGAAGACTAGCTCAAATACAAAAGTTTAAAGAAGACACTGAAAATTTCAGAATCAAGAATTAAGCAGTGCTTGTAATAGTTAGATAGCTATCAATTGGTTAGTCGAGTTTTTTGCATACTCCCATCAATCGAATTAGATCTGTCTTGCTGAATGCCTATTAAGACTAAACTATTAAAGTAAAAAAGGGGCGCTAGGGTCGAGTAAGTCAAAATTGTAAAATTGACGACGCAAACGAAAAGCAAATATTCTTCTGCTTTTCTTTCCTTTCTGTTGGGGAGTATACACTGCATATAATTCCAAATGCATTTATCAACCTTGTTTTTCAACTGAATAGTACAGAATTCTTTGTTTATTGTCTTCCATTTTCCGAAAGCTGAAATGACCTTGTTTTGTGAACCTTTCTGATGATGTTTTCCTCCATTTGCCAAGGTATCTAAGAGCATCCACATACTTAGACAAAGCACCATTATGAATTACATAGTCCTTGCAATTTCTAGTATCCAAGATCTCATGAATAGCTTGGAAGATTTTCATCCTCCTTTTGTACCTGTTCCAGTTATTACTTCCACAGTACAATTCACCGAAATTACAATCGAAATTGGATTACGACTAAGCGCATCTGCATGTTTGATTCGATCTCCACCTCGGTGTACCAAGAAATTTCAAATTCTTCAAGCAACAACCGGGCAACACGCACAGCTAAGTTCTTCTTTTTAGTGTTGAATGCCTTGTAATCGGTAATGAGCTTGCAAGGTTGACCTAATAGGTAAGCTCTGCAGAAATTTTTCTGCTGATATAAGTAATAGGATGTAGTTTTCTATTATCAGCCTTAATTCGTAGTAAAAAAGCCACATATAGGCATCCGTTTTTAATTTTGTAGATGCTCCGGGTTGAAATATGCTTAAAACTGGGTTTCTTGCTAAGACTTACTTCAGTTGCGTAAAGGATTTTCTACATTCATCGTTGAAATTAAACTTTACTCCATTCTTTAATAGTACATTCTTTAATAGTTAACGGTCTAGCTATAATTGCAAAATCTGGAATAAACTTTCTAAAATATAAATCCTCAAACTCTGCACCTGATGATCGTGGTTCTGGAAAATTTAAGTCTGCCTTCGTTTTACTCGGTGATGCTTTGAGCTTCCGACTTCAACTTCTGTTTGTAATCTTGCATTTTTTCCACTTTATTTCAAGGCCATAATCTCTAGCGATTTTTAAGAGTTCCTATAATGCAGCGAAATTTTCTTCTTATGATTTGGATGATACTATCAAATCACCAATATAAATGGCTTTTCCAGCTTGAATCAGTGGACGAAAAATTGCAACAATAAAACGTTAAAAATGCCCTAACGGCATATGCAAGAATCCAAAATGACCATGCGGTGTTACAAAGGTGGTATGTTTGACACTTTCTTCCCCGATTGCTACATGAAAGAATCCATTAGCAAGATCCAAAGTGCTAAAGAAATTAGCATCATACAGGAAATGTATCGATTAAAGGCATTATAAATATAATATAAATCTTTTTACATAAATCTAAATCTATGTACATTCGCTGGGCATCATCCTGTTTTCTGACCATCACTATAGAGCTAGCATCATTAAAAAAACTTTCTCGAACAATGCCATCTCGAATCCATTCAGCAAATAATCGTTCTTTTAATGCTAATCTTCGAGGGGGTTGGTAAGCATCATCTAACATCGTAATTTCTATTTTAACTGATGATTCGTTTTTTTTTTCCGATTGGTAAGTTTTTATAGTTTCAATCACTACAATAGCAATGTCTTTATTTTTAATATGATTTAGATCCGGAAAATCTTTAACGTCTATCATGAAGCTATCTACCACGTGCACGATCAATGCACGATTCTTGTTCGTCTCTACATTCTTCTTTTACGTTCTACTTTTGAGATCTTCACACGATCTTGCGTAATTACTGCCTTTGCTTGAGAGAGTAAATAAGTCCATACTGATTAACATACTTGGCTGCACAATGATATTTGCAATGACGTAAACTGAAATATTTGGGAAGGGAAGCAGCTTTTGATTTTTACTTCGTTGCCCAATCAATTTATGGTGAAACTAGGCGAAATAAGATTACATTCAACTTTTAATCTGCTAAAATCAATTTCATTGATCAAAATTATATCACATCCAGTGTCTATTAGAGCTTCTAAATGAACTTCACCGATTTCAACATTGCAATACGTTTTCCCGTCATCAGTTAAATTAGCAGTTTTCAGCGTGTTCTTTTTTTTCGATAATTGACTTTTGACAACTTTTGAGACCGGTCGGCACTTTGGTCCCTTCGGACAGTCACAAAACTCATGTGATGTACTACTACAGTTATTTCGTTTATTGCCTCCACCCGAAGTTATGAATTCAAAATTTTGATTTGGATCTTGATTTATGTGAGAGGATTGACTACCGACATTTTTCTTAAAATTTTCAGAGACTCTAAGTTTATTTTTAAAATCTCTCATATCTTCAGCATCGTATAAGATTTTTTTTTTTTTTTTTTTCCACATTTATTTGTTTAATTTTACGTATTAGACCTGAACAAGGTCTCTAGCGTAAGATACAATAGATTCTTAAAACTAAGCTATAAGTGAACTTATTCACCAGTGTGAATAGGTTTTCCTTGGTTCATTTGTGCTGATCTTGTTGGTTGTTATGCGTTGTTATTTTGGTATCTCTTCTTGATGGAGTGGCGGTAGTCTTTATACAGTTGGTAAGCGAAGTGGACTGCAACTAGTGAGGTAAGTAAGATGAGGATGGTCTCGATACGCGTCGATTCAATGGCCACCGGGCTGATTATAACCGAATTGATTACTTCTCCTGTGTTGTCAACTTTTTTAGATTGGTTGTGTCCCATTGCGGCTGTACAACTGGTTTTGAATTAGTTTGGTTGGGCTTTTATAACATAATATCCAGCGGGTCGGAGCGTTTTAGCCTGCTGTATTTTTTCGATGATAGTATCTGCCTTGCAGTTTTGTTGGGGTGAATGGCCAGGCGTTCGGCGTAACGATTGCTGAGCTTAGCCGCTTCTTGCGCAACTGTATTTAGGTTGGTGTCACGGAAGAGTATGTCATTTTTAACGTATCTTGGGGCTCCCAGAATTGACCTGATGATTTTGGTTTGCGCTCGGTCGACTTTGGCAAGGTTGGAGGTTTTCGCTGAGCCCCATAGTTGGAGTCCATAGGTCCATATGGGTTTTAGGATGGACTTGTAGATTGCAATTTTAGTGCTGATGTCTAGTTTTGATTTTTTGTTTAAGAGCCAATAGAGGCTTTGGTATGTTATTTTTAGTTGTTCGCATTTTTTGTTAATATGAGGTTTCCATGTTAATTTGCTGTCTAGGTGAAGTCCAAGGTATCTGACCACGCTTTTTGTTGCTACTTGTGTTCCGTTGATGGTTATGGGGCTGCAGGCTGATTTCCTAAGGGTGAATGTGATTTGCTCACTTTTGTTCTCGTTAAGTTTTATGCCCCATTTTTTGGTCCATTCTAGTTCACATGGGTTTGCAGTTCCCTATGTGCGGTTTGGAGGTTGGAATGGGTTACTAAAACCGCCGTGTCGTCAGCGAACGTTGTGGTTGTGATATTCTTGTTTGTTGGGAGGTCGGATGTAAATAATAGGTATAATGTTGGGCCAAGTACGCTGCCCTGCGGAACTCCTGCCCTAATGGGGTGCTTTGTACTGAGATGGTTATTGTACCTTACTCTGAAGGTTCTGTCGCATAAGTAGCTTGTGAGTATACTGTGAAGTTTTCTGGGGAGGAGTTGTTTAATTTTAAGTATTAGCCCTTCGTGCCATACTTTGTCAAAAGCTTGGGCCACGTCAAGAAAGAGGCCCACGCAGTATTTCCTGTCCTCAAGCGCCGTTTTAATTTTGTTGGTTATTTTATGGACCTGCTCGATAGTACTATGGTTGTTGCGGAAGCCGAACTGGTGATCAGGGATAATGTGTTTTTTTGATATTGCTGTTTGTATTTTTTTCAAAAGTAGTTTTTCAAATATTTTTGATAGTATGGGTAGGAGGCTGATTGGTCTGTATGATTCTATTTGGGTTCTATCTTTACCTGGTTTTGGGATTATAATTATTGTTGATAGTTTCCATGTATTGGGGAAGTAGTTGAGCCTGAGTATGGCGTTGAAGATGTAGGTAATTCCGACAATAGTGGAGATGGGGAGGGCA